>RPFO01000225.1:142500-192500 GCA_009746045.1 Mesostigma viride | reverse complement strand
TAGACCGGTAGGACTGTTTGCACCCATCCATCCATCCATCGGGGTTAATGCTCCGTGACTCCCCAACGGGAGCACGAGTCAAATTAATTAATTAATTAACCAACTGGTCAATTCTCAGCAGAGAGTGACTCCCTGCATGGGCACGGCATAATATAATAAAGCTAGGCATCATCTGGAGGGTGGCTCATCATAGGCACACATGTACATGACTAAAAATGCTAGGCCTCAGCTGGTCGGTGCCTGTAGTAGGCGGGCATGTACAAGGCCACTGTCCAACTATTCTACACTACTGCTGCTGTATTCCCCTAGGCTGGGGCTTCTGGAGTCGCTGGGGCCGAGGTGGTCGAGGGGGTCGCTTGCCAGGGCTTGTGGCCGACGTAGATGGCCGCCCCCTTCCAGTACACCGGCTGGCCCGCCTTGGTCTGCCGGAGCTGGAGGTGTAGGTCGGCCATAGCTCCCGTCGCCGTTGTTGCTGCGCCAGGGTCAAGTCGTCGTCCACGGTGAAGTGAGTCTTCTCGAGCCGCTTGCGGCGTCGGAGAAACGAAATCTTGTCCGCTGGGATGAGAAGAAGCGGAGCTAGGCGCCCCTGCCTTACCCCGCGCGCGGGGGAGGCGGTGGGCGGTCAAAAAATTATAATTTATAAATTAAATTAAATTATAACATGCCTCCGTGGGGAGGTCATGTAGCACATATTTCATGATGGATGGGGTGGAGGAAGCCGCGTGATCGAACTATCCTAACTCTAAGCTTCTAGAAAATCCTAACTACACTACTCATCAAAACGCCTCCTCCGCTTGGGGGGAGGTGGCTTGCCCACAGGGTCGGGCGTGTGCGCCTTGACAATCTTCTTCCACCGCGTCTTGTCCTGCATGGCAGTCCAAAGACGGGAGAGAGAGTGGATGCGATGCTCAAACTGGGCTGGGACCACTAGGTCGTCCAGCAACATCTGAACGTAGTTGGTGACGGGTTTCCCTACCCTTTTGGGAATGTCCGCGGGGCCAGGCCAGGTCAGAATGTGCCGCCCTGGCTGGCCAAGCCGCTGGGGGCCGGCCAGACCAAGGGTGGTGTCGACCTGGCTGGTGCGGGCAAGGTGTCCTACAAATGCTATCCTACGCTGTCTAATCTCGTCCGAAACACGAGGCATGCCATGATACAAAGACTCTGATGACGGACGCTCGGAAAAGCCTACATTAAGGACCTGTCGGAGCATCCTGTAAACTGTGCCGTCTAGCCTAGCTGCCAGTTTGGGTGGGAGGGTCCACGCCTCGGCGCCATACGTGAGCACCGTGAGGACGAGGACCTTGAAGAGCATGCGCTTGCGGTGCCCGTCCAGGCCCTTTGAGCGCCAGTAGGGTGTGAGCGAACGGAGCTTGGCCCATGCAAGGTCGATGCGGGTGTCCACATCGTCGGCGGTGTCAGGAAGCCAGCTCCCCAACAGCTTGAAGCGGTCGCGGAACGGGACCTCCGTCCCGTCGAGCAGGCGCGGCAGCGGTGGTTTACTGGAGGCCCCAATCACCATCGCCTCGGTTTTGACACTAATCTCCAGCCCCACCGCCCGCGCCTCCAGGCCCAGGCAGTCCAGCCAGGTCTGAATGTGCTCGGGGCTCTCGATGAGGGTGGTATTGCATCCGCATAAATCAGGTCGGCAAGGCGGTACCCAGGTCTAACCCCGCCGTGCTCTTTCACGTTAAGGATGTCCAAGCCTGGCTCGAACCCCTTAAGAGCAGTAAAGCGCGCACGTGCTCGGCGCATGACGTGATCCACGACAATAATGAACAGGTATGGGGACAGGACACAACCTTGCCACACCCCGTGGTGAAGGGGGAATGGTGGAGTGGTGCCCTCCGCAGTCCGCACTACTGCCTGTCAGCCCTCATACAGTCGGCGAATGGCAGCAATAAACGCAGGTGGTACCCGATCCAGAGCTAGGATGGCCCAAAGAGCCTCCCAGAGAACCGTGTCAAAGGCCTTGATATAGTCAACAAAAATGAAGACCAGCGGCAAACTGTCAGGGGGAAGTCGACGCACCTCCTCCATCAACCGGCGCGCGACAAACACAGCCATGACAGTGTTACGACCACGACGGAACCCCATCTGTGACTCACCCAGGTGTGGGTCCAGCGCGGCGCGGAGCCTGTGCAGCATCATGCGCATGAAGACCTTCAGCGCGGCGCTCTGGAGGCAGACACCCTGGTAGTTGCCGGGGTCAGCAGCAGAGCCCTTCTTGTACAGCATGACGCGGATGGCCGTCTGCCACTCAGCAGGCGGAGGCTCGTCAGAGAGCAGGACACGGTTGCAGAACGCCAGCAGAAGATCCTTAACCGCCAGATCAGGGGTCTTCAGCAGCTCAGCAGAAAGGTGGTCGGCTTAATCTCTCGTGCTAACTAGTGCAGATGATTGATGTGGAGAGCTATGGAATTGTGGGCCTTTGTTGCATGCCGATCTTACGTCGATCTCCTCGCGATCGATCCGTAATTATCGAAGAGACAACCAGCGGATCACTGATTGTATGAAATTATATACAACATTACACTACTAATAAAAAATATGTACATGTATGTGCACTACCTGCAGCTAGCCTGCACGTGCATGCTGCACGTACGGCTGGCCTGCCAGGCTCCTTAGCCATATTTGCAGATCGGCTAGGTGCGCGCATATTCTGATAATTTGGCACGCCGCAAAGGTGAAAACCATTTGCGTTCAGTGCCGGTCCGCGGAAAACGCGATCTGCAAATGAATCCAGGCCGGAATCGAACTGGGGACCTCTCGCACCAATTTCTTTCTTCGCGCATATGCATGCATGCATAGTAGTATGAGACAATTATTTAGTATGATGTCAATTGCCAGTATATGGTGCAAGGTAGTGAATGAATGAATGAATGCTGACGATGCAAATGTACCAAAATAAAAGGCATTAATTACAATTACCAACAAGTGTCAATATATTATATTAAAAATATAATTACTTACAGCAGAGTGAAATCACTCAAACCAAAGCAAACGCCCAGCTATAAACCTATATACAGAGCCATGTCAAAGCTCTATACTACGAAGTACGATAAGACCAATGGAAACGCCTAACGGGAGGAACCTAATAGCAATATATTAATGTCAATATATTAAGTCCCCTCTCACACATGCTCGATCATACACATGCATCCTTTGCCATCCAAAAGGCATTGTAGTTATGAATAGTAGGCCGCCAACGTCCAAATCCCGTCCTTCAGGCTCCGCCGACACCATTCCTGCAACTCCCCATTCCACTATTAAGTTAGACACTTTAACTCTAGTAAGCCACTTGACCCAGTCGAAGGGCATAATGTTCAACATCAAAACCTCCCGATGTCCTTGGGCGGACGGAAGTTCACCGGGTGCGTCTGGGGGGTAGCCGCCGGGTCCTCCTTCCACATCTTGATCGTCTTGTCGGCTTCGCACGTTATGAGGCGCGAGCCCGAGACATCAAACGCGGCCGCGAATATGCCCGCCTCGCTGTCGAGCGATCCCGGCTGCACGATGCTCTGCTCCTTCTGGTAGTTGTGCCCGCTCTTCCAGTCCCAGAACCACATGCTCCCGTTGTCGCCACCTGTCACGAGCACGTCGTCCTCGTTCACCGCCATCGCGTTCACAATCGTCTTCTGGTGCGTCAGCATGTTGTGCAGGAACTCCCCGCGGGGCAGCTTGAACTTTTTGATGTTGTCGGCCGACGCTGACGCAAACGTCATCTCGTGCGGGTGCATCGCCATCGCGCGCACCGACTTCTTGTGGTAGGTCAGCGTGCTCAGGCACTTGCCTGCAGAGGGGGCAACGGCCGGACAGGCGTTGGGAGCATCAGTAAGTAAGCAAGTAACCGATTCGTTGATGACATAGGTAACGCGCATCAGTAAGTAAGCAAGTAACCGATTAGTTGATGACATAGGTAATGCGCATAAGTGCGCATGCACGGGGTGTCCGGAAATCATGAAACCCCACAAGGTAATACCATGCACCAGGTGCCAAGGTGGACGGAACGGACAGGCACGGACTTAAGCATTTGCATCTTGCGACGTAACTGAGGAAAGGCACTGGCTACGAGACCCCTGGCCTGATGACTTGGCAACACCCAGCAGAGGAGCCACTTAAAACCACCACGGTGCATGCACGTGAAAAGCCCTGCTTGCAGTAGAAGGGGTGTTCGGTCTAATGCTTTCACTGGAAACATATTCAGCCCTGCCACCTCCTCAGAACTTGAGTCTACTGCTGCCACGCGTCTGCTGGCACCTCATCAGCACCTCAGCCTCAAATGATAGCACAGTACGCCCACAAGAATATGTAAATTGAGTGAACACCTGACCCATATCAACTAATCGCGCCACCACATGACACCATCCCATGACCACGCCGATCGTAGTTAAGGTGCACGAGGCTTGATCATCACGCAGGCACACACACACACCATCCATGAAGACATCGGCACATACCGGCCGCCAGGTCCCACAGCTTGATGGTCTTGTCATATGAGCCGGTGACGACTTGAGGGTCCTGAACAGCGGCGCAAGGACCCAGGAGTGGAGGCCGGGCGTGCACGCAAAGTGGAGGGGGCAGGCACAAGATGCGTTGTGTAAGGTCAATCCGTCGACGGGGGCACCGCCCCCCAGAGGACTGCTCCTAACAGTTCTGCAGCAAGTCCAACGCCGCGATTTCTAAGGGGAAAAAAACTATACCGGTATGTCGCATGAACAGTGAGCAATAAAGGCACAGAAGGGAACCAGCAGCCAGCGGACGCCTACGCATTCCTGGATGACCGTCTATTGACCAAGAGTACTAGTATAAAGTTTCCTATCATGCTTGTAACAAGGGCAGAAAGAATAATGCTTGCCATGAGCATGCACACCTCGGCTAGACCACCGCAACACAGGTCCTGCTCAGGGCTACACAGAACCAAATCGCTCGCACCTCTTCTGGCAAACATGTGGTCATGAGCTCGCCGCAGTATGTGCGGCTGCTTGTGCACACGCGAGGGTATTCAAACAAATTTGTATCCATGCTTCTAGCCTGGGCTGATGAGCGCAGAATCGCTCCTATCCGTGGGGTTTACTGTACGGATGCCGTAGGCCATAGGCAGTATAGGTGCTCACCGTGGGCTGCGTCAGGATGGATCCCACGGTCTCGCTGTGGCCGGACAGGCAGAAGATCTGGGCCTTGGTGCGCATGTCCCACACCTGTAGGGGCGCGGCAGCCACGGTGGCAGACAGGGAGGTCACGATGTGTCCTCAGGGTTGTGATGTGTACGCGCGGTGGTAGACCACTGACAGACATATGGAAGGACAACTGTGCAGAGAGCTGGGGATACCAGGAGCAAAAGTTATTGTAAGTATTACAAGAACTAGCCGGGGATACCAGGAGCAAAAGTTATTGTAAGTATTACAAGAACTAGCATAACAGAGGGGACAATACGGGACAATACGGGACATGAAATAGGGGATTGTAAGGGACAATTAGGGGACAAAAAGAGACAGAGAAGAACAAAAAGGGGTTATGAGGGAAAAATCGAGGCCCTTGCAACTGAGGCCAGAGGAGGCCAAAGGAGCATGCATCGGCGGTCCACGTACCCGGCAGACGGTCCTCTCTACTCTGCTACTGCAGTATGGAAGGATGGATGGAGAGCATCCACGCACCCGGCAGACGGTCCTCTCTACTCTGCTACTGCAGTATGGAAGGATGGATGGAGAGCATCCACGTACCCGGCAGACGGTCCTCTCTACTCTGCTACTGCAGTATGGAAGGATGGATGGAGAGCATCCACGCACCCGGCAGACGGTCCTCTCTACTCTGCTACTGCAGTATGGAAGGATGGATGGAGAGCATCCACGCACCCGGCAGACGGTCCTCTCTACTCTGCTACTGCAGTATGGAAGGATGGATGGAGAGCATCCACTTACCCGGCAGACGGTCCTCTCTACTCTGCTACTGCAGTATGGAAGGATGGATGGAGAGCATCCACGTACCCTGCAGACGGTCCTCTCTACTCTTCTACTGCAGTATGGAAGGATGGATGGAGAGCATCCACTTACCCGGCAGACGGTCCTCTCTACTCTGCTACTGCAGTATGGAAGGATGGATGGAGAGCATCCACGTACCCTGCAGACGGTCCTCTCTACTCTTCTACTGCAGTATGGAAGGATGGATGGAGAGCATCCACTTACCCGGCAGACGGTCCTCTCTACTCTGCTACTGCAGTATGGAAGGATGGATGGAGAACATCCACGTACCCGGCAGACGGTCCTCTCTACTCTGCTACTGCAGTATGGAAGGATGGATGGAGAGCATCCACGTACCCGGCAGACGGAGTCGCGGCCGCCTGTCATGAGGATGTCGATGGTGGGGTGCAGGGCGAGCGAGTAGACGCCGCTCAGGTGGCCGTGGTATGAGCGGATCACCTGCGAAGGGGAGAGAGGGGGGAGCAAGCATCCAACAGAAAGAGGGAACACAGGCACATGCGCACGGGTGACGAGGAAACGAAGGAACGAGAATAAAACATGTCCCCAGATCACTGCCCGAGAGTGCCATGCTAAACAATGACGAAGTTCAAGGCTTGTCCAGGCGGCGGCAGCGATGGATAGCAAGCTCCAGCTCCCAAATCTACAGCAGCTCACGCGAACCTGCCAAACAGTAGCCCAGCCATCCCCATTAGGATGAATTCCGCATTGTAGGATTATGAAGATTTCCCATTTTTGCACCATCCTTAGAGCATGACCTCACAGGTTCCAACTCCACAGGGCCTACGCCCTACGGCTTTGCAAGGAATCTCCCCTGGGTTGGATTGTGAAAGTGTTGTCTCCGCCCGTAACGAAGACTCACTGGGTGCCGATAGGCACAAGAAGCAGCCCCGTGTGGCGCGCTCACCTTGTTGTACTCCAGGTCCCAGCACTTGACCATCTTGTCCTCGCCCGCGGAGAACATGTAGGGGTGGCGCGGGCTGATCGCCAGCCCTGCTCGACGCGATGGGACATATGGCAGAGGATAGCACGGCAGGGGTGATCGTCGCAGCGGCCGATCACAGATGCACATCCAGATTCAGCACATCAAGGGCAAGAGAAACCAGCGCGAAGTCAAAACCGGTGTCGAGCGAGGGGGCCCGCACGTGCACGAAGTGCGAAAGAGACAGACAAGAGAAAAAAGAAAGAGATGCTTAAAATGTTTTCCTCTTTAATGCAGGTGCCAGTAAGAGCGGCTAGGTGAGACACGGGAATCAGCGCTTCGTTTACAGCCGGATCCGGACGGATCCGGCTGTGGAGAAAAGTACCCGGCGCGATCCGGCCAGACGGCTGGCTCTCCTAGGTGCCGGCGTGGCGAGGCCTAATGCTGTCAGGTGTGGTACATCTTACACCGCATTGCCGGCACTAGTTTTCAAACATCAATCAAGTTTATCAACCCGCATTATTCCCGCGTTCCATCAGTGCCTCCACACTTCACAGTCCACAGTGCCATGTACTTGGCCAGCTCGTGGCCGGCCTACGCCGGCTATTGACCGGCATTCGCCGGCCACCGGCCAAGGGAAATTGTTGCCGGCGAGCCGCCGGCTGTGGAAAAAGTCTAAACGAAGCCCTGACGGGAACTATTTCTTTGTAAGATAGCATAAGCCTGCCCCACTGATTTCAATGGAATGCAGCAAAGTGCTCATCTAGGGATAATGGGCCACTGAAGTGCCTGCGGCTTTTCGTTCCCCCCCTGTCCTTCCCCACACTCACTCCCTCTCCTGTCCTTCCGTCTCATCCTCTCCATGAGCAGTCTCAACCCGAGCACGGTGCTCTCTGCGCATGCCTGGAAGGCACTTTTTGAGGCACACCGCCCAGCTTTGCCCTAGTTTCTCACCTCTCACAGCCTCTGCACTGGTCCAGAGTTAAGTGTCCGTGCATGCTGTAGGGCACACCGCCCTCTCTCGTCCCAGCCCACTACGTCTCTCCCTCACCTCTCACGGCCTCAATGTGGCCCGTCAGTGTCAGCTTGAGCTGGCCAGACGCCAGCTCCCACACCTGCAGGGTGCGAACCAGTTTGCAGGCCACGACAGCCGTTTGTGACAGGGCGCGGCAACAAAATCACAAGTATGCCAAAAGTACATCTGATCAGAAGGATGCCATGACCAGGTCAGCCGCAAGCTGTGCGAACATGGCCCAGGCTGGCCTGCCCGTACATGACTAAAACATAGCGGGATGCAAGGCAAAGCCTTGCGCCCGCAGCCGGCAGCGCGAAAAAGATATCAACGCCACTATAGGTATCTATTATCTCTGGGGTAGAGATTGACCCCAGCGTGCACTGTAGGCATCGGGAACGCAGCCTTCACCGTGTCCCCACTGAACCTGAAATCGGTGGCAAGGGCACCCATCTGCGAGGGGTGATTTTGATGGCCATGCAAGCGAACAGTTCTCCTCGAAAGTGAGTGGTTGGGTGGTTGGGGAGGGGAGAGGCGCCAGGAACAGGCACGCGGGTCATCTTCGAGTGGGAACACAGGGCATGTTCGGGTGGCATTTCCCCACCAAAAGTTGCACACTATGAAAGCAACAACCAGCCATGTCCAAGCCACTGTATTCTACTGTGTTCTACTGTATTGTACTGTGTTCTACTGTACTCTCGGACACGCTTTTAGGACCCATCCCCGCTGAGTAGACAAAAGCATCCATCCCCACACCTTGATGGTCCTGTCGTGGGACCCCGTGACGAAGAACTGGTTGGCAGGGTCCAGCGCGACGCAGCGCACCCAGCCCAGGTGGCCCGAGATGACCTGGCGCACCCAGGGATGCAAGCAGGAAAGAGGGGGCACACATGCATGCAAGGGAGGGCATATGAGTGGAACAAGACAAGGATCCCAATGTGCTGGGGGATGATCCATTCCTTTGATGGCATTCTTTGCCTGGCTGGAATGGCCAGGGCGACCATGGCCACTTGACGCGTGCGCAGACCTGGGATGGTTTCCCAGCCAGTTGCTCATGACATAACACAAGGCGTGCGCGCATGGCATCAAGTGTCAGTGCTGATGACATAACACAAGGCCTGCGCGCATGGCATCAAGTGTCAGTGCTCATGACATAACACAAGGCCTGCGCGCATGGCATCAAGTGTCAGTGCTCATGACATAACACAAGGCCTGCGCGCATGGCATCAAGTGTCAGTGCTGATGACATAACACAAGGCCTGCGCGCATGGCATCAAGTGTCAGTGCTGATGACATAACACAAGGCCTGCGCGCATGGCATCAAGTGCCAGTGCTCATGACATAACACAAGGTCTGCGCGCATGGCATCAAGTGTCAGTGCTCATGACATAACACAAGGCCTGCACGCATGGCATCAAGTGTCGAGGGGACCGGCGCACGACATAATTGCATGCCCCTAGGTCCATGGATCTTACCTTCTTTGACACAATTCATCCGATCCCTATTTAGAATACTTGAGCCTGACCCCTTCGATATGGGGTGGCCCTCATGAAGCCCCGCCCCCCCCCGCGCGCACATGGGGATTGAAGCGCTGCAAGAATCGTGCCCCTTCAGTTGGCTCAACCCCGAACGAATCCGCCCACGGTTACTTGGCATATTGTAGCAGTATGTCTTGCAGTGCTCATGGATGTGCAGCAGGTCGCCACCGCATCCTATAGCTTTGTGCAAGTGTTGATGCAACAAGGTACCCCCCCCACGGGCCCGTGTGCCCGCTCATGCGAGTGCTGGAGGCTACAGCTTCGATGCCGTAGATTGGTTGAGCGAGTGGTTTTGAACTCGGGCGCCCGCCCCTACCCTCAGCCCACGTGCCCTTTAGTGGTTGCCTTGTGACCCTGTAGTGCTAATGCCCATGTCATCAGCGCTGCGGGTTTGCTATCACCGGAAGCGCTTATCTGCACACGTGCACTTGCGTCCGTGTACAGCACATGCATGGGCGTGCGAGCGTGTGCATGGGCGTGCGAGCCTGTCCACCCCGGGGCGGCTCACCCGGTAGCACTTCCAGGGCGCGTGCCACTTTGGCTTGGGCCACGCGCTCGGCAGCCGCTTCATGATGGCCGCACTCGGCTGGTATCTGCAGGGTGCGGTCAGGGGGGGGATACGCGATGGCGGTGGAACAGAGGGGGGGATGTAGGGGCGGGGGTGGAGGGGAGGGCGGGGGATAGAATGGGTTATGGATAGCATGGGGCCACCATGGCGGTGTTAGAGGTAGGAGATACAATACAACCGGGGGTCGACGAAGGGGTTAAAGGCGAGGCACGAGCAGGTGTGGGGGCAGATGGGTAGAACACGCGTTGTTGGGTTTAAGGCAAAGAACAAGTTCATCATGACACAGCGGATGAGCAGCAACCAGATTGATTGATTGGATGTATGCATGGACGGGCGGACGGACGGGCAGGCGGGCGGGCGGGCGGGCGGGCGGGCGGGCGGGCGGAGGGCGGGCTGGAGGGAGGGAGGGCGCGGGCCGGCGGGCGTGCGGGCGTGCGGGAGGGCGGGGGGGCGGGAGGGCGGGAGGACGGAGGGCGGGAGGAGGGAGGGCGGGAGGGCGGGAGGGCGGGAGGGCGGGAGGGCGGGAGGGCGGGAGGGCGGGAGGGCGGGAGGGCGGGAGGGCGGGAGGGCGGGAGGGCGGGAGGGCGGGAGGGCGGGAGGGCGGGAGGGCGGGAGGGCGGGAGGGCGGGAGGGCGGGAGGGCGGGAGGGAGGGAGGGAGGGAGGGAGGGAGGGAGGGAGGGAGGGAGGGAGGGAGGGAGGGAGGGAGGGAGGGAGGAGGGAGGGAGGGAGGGAGGGAGGGAGGGAGGGAGGGAGGGAGGGAGGGAGGGAGGGAGGGAGGGAGGGAGGGAGGGAGGGAGGGAGGGAGGGAGGGAGGGAGGGAGGGAGGGAGGGAGGGAGGGGGAGGGAGGGAGGGAGGGAGGGAGGGAGGGAGGGAGGGAGGGAGGGAGGGAGGGAGGGAGGGAGGGAGGGAGGGAGAGGGAGGGAGGGAGGGAGGGAGGGAGGGAGGGAGGGAGGGAGGGAGGGAGGGATGGATGGTTGGTTGGTTGGTTGGTTGGTTGGTTGGTTGGTTGGTTGGTTGGTTGGTTGGTTGGTTGGTTGGTTGGTTGGTTGGTTGGTTGGTTGGTTGGTTGGTTGGTTGGTTGGTTGGTTGGTTGGTTGGTTGGTTGGTTGGTTGGTTGGTTGGTTGGTTGGTTGGTTGGTTGGTTGGTTGGTTGGTTGGTTGGTTGGTTGGTTGGTTGGTTGGTTGGTTGGTAGGTTGGTAGGTTGGTAGGTTGGTAGGTTGGTAGGTTGGTAGGTTGGTAGGTTGGTAGGTTGGTAGGTTGGTAGGTTGGTAGGTTGGTAGGTTGGTAGGTTGGTAGGTTGGTAGGTTGGTTGGTTGGTTGGTTGGTTGGTTGGTTGGTTGGTTGGTTGGTTGGTTGGTTGGTTGGTTGGTTGGTTGGTTGGTTGGTTGGTTGGTTGGTTGGTTGGTTGGTTGGTTGGTTGGTTGGTTGGTTGGTTGGTTGGTTGGTTGGTTGGTTGGTTGGTTGGTTGGTTGGTTGGTTGGTTGGTTGGTTGGTAGGTAGGTAGGTAGGTAGGTAGGTAGGTAGGTAGGTAGGTAGGTAGGTAGGTAGGTAGGTAGGTAGGTAGGTAGGTAGGTTGGTAGGTTGGTAGGTTGGTAGGTTGGTAGGTAGGTAGGTAGGTTGGTTGGTTGGTTGGTTGGTTGGTTGGTTGGTTGGTTGGTTGGTTGGTTGGTTGGTTGGTTGGTTGGTTGGTTGGTTGGTTGGTTGGTTGGTTGGTTGGTTGGTTGGTTGGTTGGTTGGTTGGTTGGTTGGTTGGTTGGTTGGTTGGTTGGTTGGTTGGTTGGTTGGTTGGTTGGTTGGTTGGTTGGTTGGTTGGTTGGTTGGTTGGTTGGTTGGTTGGTTGGTTGGTTGGTTGGTTGGTTGGTTGGTTGGGTGGATGGATGGATGGATTGATGGATGGATGGATGCAGCGGTGGGCGACACACCCAAGGTATCCTGGGGAAAGGAATGGTGCGGCGCATGAGGGAGACACGCGACGATGACGCAGCGCAAGCCACAGGTGGGGCAGCCCCGCCTGCCAACCTAACTGGGATGGTGCCAGCGCACAAGCCGCTAGAGGAAGGTGAATGCCACTGCATTACCCAGGGCACACCCTGCTAGCTGCCAAGTGATTCAGCCTCATGAATGGAGCTGGGCAGGCTGATGAGCAAAGGCACAGACATGTATCTTTGTCGTGCGCGGGGCATGGAGAAAATCAACGCGATAGCACAACATTACCACCACAATATCGATACAATAGCACACATAGTAACCACAGTATCGATACAATAGCACAAATAGTAACCACAGTATCGATACAATAGCACAAATAGTAACCACAGTATCGATACAATAGCACACATAGTAACCACAGTATCGACACAATATGACACATAGTAACCACAGTATCGATACAATAGCACACATAGTAACCACAGTATCGATACAATAGCACACAAAGTAACCACAGTATCAATACAATAGCACACATAGTAACCACAGTATCGATACAATAGCACACATAGTAACCACAGTATCGATACAATAGCACACATAGTAACCACAGTATCGATACAATAGCACACATAGTAACCACAGTATCGATACAATAGCACACATGGTAACCACAGTATCGATACAATAGCACACATAGTAACCACAGTATCGATACAATGTTACTACGATACTACCACCATTACAAGAGTGACCTCCGCGCATTTGCTGCCAGTGCAGACGGGCACAAAAACTAGCAGCGGTAGCGAGCAGCTCCCTTGCTGCTAACGACCAGCTGCACTCGCCAGTGTCAAGCAATCACAAGCAGCGCTTGCCACTCCATCTTACAAGAGCAATGACTTACTATTAGGTTGACAACTTACAGCAGGCCGGTGGCGCCCACCTGCGACGCAACTGTCATCCGACCTGGTGTGGACAGATACCCTCTCAAAAGCTCGGTTGCTACCCCCCACGCGCTAGAGCTGTCACCCATATGCCACTTGCCTGTCGACGGCCGTCGCCTTGTATTCCACCAGTCCCGACGCCACCACGCCTGTCACGCTGCTTGCGCACGCAACCGGCACAAGGAAAGGCAAAGGGAAGGCGAGAGGTTCCAGCCAGAGGAATGCGCGTGAGTATGCAAGCACCACGTGCCAGAGATCCCATGCTTAGATCCTTGCCGTGCTCTCTTCAACTCGCGCACAGGCAACTGGCGTGGATGTCAGGCAATTGTCTGCATGGTTTTTAGTCAGGAAATGTCACCACAGGTGTCAACACTCCGCTGATTGTACGTGATTGGCAGGTGCTTTCAAGATCAGTAAATTTCTTATCTCATTATATATTTTTAATTTCTACTATTATATTCCTTATAAGCACTTATCTCATTATCTTTGACAGCAGAACCAGGGGCATGCCATGGCCCATGGCAGCGCATTAGCCTTGCTTTGCAAGCGTATTAGTCGAGTAGGCAGTCCAAGGCAAGGCAGCAACTGCCCTGCGCTTGGCAGCATAACCCAGCGGAACCCTACCTTGTGGAGCCTGTAATCAAGGCAAGCACTCACCAAGCATTCGATGAAGGCCAGCTAAGAGTGACAGAGCAAAAGAAAAGAAGCAAATGAAACAAAGTATTCCAAATAACACGATTGGCCGAAATTTACCTGAACCAAGGACAGATTCCCACCTAAGAACCCAAAGGGGTCCTACAGTCTGTCAAGCAGCCTGTACAACACGATGCCAAACAGACCAACTCTAGGTGCACTGAATGACACACGCCTGCTCCTCTACGCTGCACCATGTACGCCGCGAACCTCTTGGTTGGGTCTGCAGGTATCTCGTCGATGATCTTCTGAAGTACAGAGGACGCGGAGGCCGGTGGGCCCGCTGCAGGGGCCGGTGCGACCGATGAGCTGACGCCTGCGGACGCCGGCAGGTAGCAAGCAAGGGCACGACAGTCGACACACACATGAAAACGTGGTGAGCAAAGCAGGCAAAGGAAGCACCAATGATATGCATGATGACAAATGGGCAACAGGAGAGCGTCCAACGAGCGTGTAACGCCCCAATGCAGATCATCTGGGTCAGCCTTCAACCAGTGATGCTGCAAAAGGCAGCCCCAGAGACTTCAAGGCCTTCAAAGCACAGGCAAAGGATATAGGAAGGCTACATTAACAATAGCAAACCTATGATGACATAACGACCACTAGCTCCATTTCACTCAGTTGTTAACTATGAACAGGAAATCCAACAAGAAAAATCGCGAAGAGGGGGCACTACAGGGCCACTAAAAGCCCGCAACAGCAATACAGCCATCCAATCCAGCAGTAGACCGCAATCACTTAGGCTGTGGCATGCCATGAACACCTTAGTCACCTCGCATTTTTTTCTAGCTAAAGAGCCAACGCAGAGCACTACGCCACAACAACAACCACAAACGAATACACTGCTATCACCTCGTTCCCCCAGAGCCCACCGATGCACACCAACAGGGGACTGCCTTGCGAGCCGCAGTGCATACAAAAGCGGCGCACCTGGCATGGCAGGGTAGCGGTGGGGACCGGCCAGGGTGATGCCTGCATCCCCCGACCTGGCATCCTTCGTGGTCACAGTTGCGGGCCCCCCATGTGGCTCCCGGTTGGTGGCTGCTGCCGCCGGCACAGCGCCGTTGCTAGCATCGCCGCTGGCATCGGCAGCGGCGGTGAGGGCAGAGGATGCGGCGGCCAGCAGTTCCACACGCACGCTCTGAGCGCGGGCGTATTCATCGCGCACCTGAGATGGTTTATGTGTGTTGGGGGGTGGAGAGAGGGGGGGGCATTTGGTGAAGGGATGTGAAGGATGGGAGGGGATGTCATTGTGCCAGATGGCAGCTTGACTTCACTTGCGGCGGCCCACTCCCGCGCTTGAGTGTTTGCCAACGTGGGCATGCCAACTGGGGCAGCAGGGAGGAGAAGGGGGGAGGCGTTGCAGAGGGAACATGCGAAAAGTGTTTGGGAGGATGGGAGGATGGAAGGATGGGAGGATGGAAGGATGGGAGGATGGAAGGATGGAAGGATGAAAGGATGGCTAGGTAGGTGCAAGTTTGTGGGTTTGAGGTCTATGGAAAGGTTAGGGAGGGGAAGGGGGGGAAGGGGGGAAGGGGGGAAGGGGGGGGGGGGGGAAGGGGGGGAAGGGGGAAGGGGGGAAGGGGGGAAGGGGGGAAGGGGGGAAGGGGGAAGGGGGGGAAGGGGGGAAGGGGGGAAGGGGGGAAGGGGGGAAGGGGGAAGGGGGGAAGGGGGGAAGGGGGAAGGGGGGAAGGGGGAAGGGGGGAAGGGGGGAAGGGGGGAAGGGGGGAAGGGGGGGAAGGGGGGAAGGGGGGAAGGGGGGAAGGGGGGAAGGGGGAAGGGGGAAGGGGGGGAAGGGGGGGAAGGGGGGGAAGGGGGGGAAGGGGGGAAGGGGGAAGGGGGGAAGGGGGGAAGGGGGGGAAGGGGGGGAAGGGGGGAAGGGGGAAGGGGGGAAGGGGGGAAGGGGGGGAAGGGGAAGGGGGGAAGGGGGGAAGGGGGGAAGGGGGGGAAGGGGGGGAAGGGGGGAAGGGGGGAAGGGGGAAGGGGGGGAAGGGGGGAAGGGGGAAGGGGGGGAAGGGGGGGAAGGGGGGGGGGGGAAGGGGGGAAGGGGGGAAGGGGGGAAGGGGGGAAGGGGGGGAAGGGGGGAAGGGGGGAAGGGGGGGAAGGGGGGAAGGGGGGGGGGGAAGGGGGGAAGGGGGAAGGGGGGAAGGGGGAAGGGGGGAAGGGGGGAAGGGGGGGAAGGGGGGAAGGGGGGGAAGGGGGGGAAGGGGGGGGGGGGGAAGGGGGGGAAGGGGGGGCATAGATTGGGGGGCTTTGCGTGGAAGGTTCCTTGCTGTGCATCCGCACATGAGACGCCAATACGCCAAAGCTCGGGGGATAACAGCCAAAAGCAACCTCGACTCCTTGATGTGCTCTGAGGGACGAAAACCATCACAGAGTCCCAGTGCCAAGCGGACGTCAGGGCCACCGTGCAGCACCGCCAACAAAGCAAAGCGAGCTCAAACCTTGCCATCTTCCCCAGGCGCGCACTGCCCCTACCCAGCATTCGCATACCGCCGCTGAGTGTGCTCAAAGCTGGGCAGCAACTAGGTGAGGTGAATGAGGTGCTAAAGCCACTCGTTGTGGCAACAAACCCACTCCAGGCACCGAAGAAACGAGAAGCGACCGAAGAAGCGGTGACAAAAGGTACAGTGGGCTGGCCCTTTTCGCTGACACCACAAAGCATGTCCATGTTTCCAAACGGTGGGAAATTAATGCCATCTACAGGCAATGAATTTGCTTTGGCCGTTTCCCACGCATGCATGCCATTATTCCATGCCAATATCCCCGCTCCCCCAACGCCTTAACTGATATTATAACTCAACAGCAGCCCAGGGCATCTAGTGACCGCCATGCTGTGCCATGCACGCCAGCGATGCTGCCTACAGATGACATACAGAGACGAAAAACTTACCTTGCATGCAATTTTGACGCGTTGGCTGGTTGACGCACCCCCGAGAGGAAAAAATACGCGATGAGTAAGGCAAACGGCGGCAAGAAAGATGAGGAAACAACCCGTCACCCGCAAGGCAAGCAACCACGCAAAACGCCTCACGGATTCTGCTTCACGGATCAACTAAAGCAAAAGACTAGCTAGCACTTTACAAATGTCACATAAAAATACTTCCAGACGTGTAGTCAGAAGCGTAAGGACACGATGCCAAGACGCGCAGGCGGCCTCCTTACCTCTCCTGGTCTAATGGCGGCTGCTGACCGTGGTTGGCTACGAAAAGTTCAAGAGAGCGCTTAATAGACTTCAACGTCAGCGTCCGAATGGACTGTGGCTCCACCTCCATGCCGCCAGTGGACATACCCGGCATATCAAGAAGTACCCTCGCCGGCTAATAGCAAGACATTGTCAGGTACGCTTATTGCTTCACCTTCGATTGGGAAACTGCGCCCCCAGAATTATATCAGCAGGCAGCAGTCATACAGATGGGCATGTCGGCGTGTGGTATACCCTCCCCGTGCGCCATGTTAATCAGCTGCTCCCGCTGGCCCGCGGTCCTTTGACACCGACCAGCAGCGGGGGATGGCCCAATGCCAACTCGAAACCGTGGAGTCGCAAAAAATCTGGGACCCCAAGTTCTAAAAAGTGCAGCTTCCGTTATGAGTCCACCTATGTCCACCCGTAGACAGCAGGCAAAACGTCAAAGCCCGGATGGTACAATTTACTGCGGTGATTTAGTGCGTATGTGTGCACGCTGCCAAGAGACTCATGGCAAAAATGGCTAGGCTGCCAATGCCCGAGCGTCCAGTCCAGCGTACATAGTCCAGCATCAACATTGTCCAGTAGACCCCCCCCCCACACGTTTAAAGCGGACTAAGGATTCTCGGGTTGAAGATCATGAGACTCAGGATTTGACCTCTACTAGTTTTATAATTGAAGTAGAATGCAGTAGAGCTTAGTATAATCGAATCACAGTATTAAGATTCTTTAAGGGGACGTGGCGCGCCGAATATTTTCCGCGCCAAAAAATTCGCGTGTATGCACCGTCCGTACGGTGTATAATGTGTGCCCGGACCGCTCAACCCTCGCGGAGGTGGCCATGGCGGCTTGCCTTTAGGCAATGTTAATCGATATGGCATCTAAAAAGCTAGAAAAAATGCATGAATTTCGCAGAAGTTTAGTTGATGACCTCATTTCATGGTGGAAAGTTTACGGTTTGCAATATCGCTAATTTCTCGAACGGCTACGGGCGCGGGGGTCCAGGATATAATTTCTCTTGCGGATCATGAAATTTAATGCAGGTTTACGGCAGCGATTGTGAGGCAACGTAGGCTCTAAAGAGCGATTGTGAAGCTAACCTAATGGTGTTGTCGAGTTTGTGCCGAAGCTTCCCGGTTTCTTTTACATTTCCGGCATTCAAGGTAAGAACCTACGCAGGCCTGCGCATGTCGCCTTCGACGTATTCACGGAAGGCGCACCTTCCTTGTTCGCCTGATCAATGGATGATGTCTTTTATTGTTCGAGCTTGCGTTCAATTTTACGCATGAAACATTTCCACGCAGGCAGGTGCATTAACGTCGGCCTTTCGCCTTTTTTCCGGGCAGTTTCCCTGCAGGAAGCGCTCCATTTCTTTCGGTTGCATCGTCAGATTCCCAGCAATTTCGTACAATTTCGTGTAGTGTGTGGCTGGCATGTCAAATGCGCCGAGGTCAAGTTGTTGGTAATGTGTTGACATTTGTTTTCCATAATCCTTTGGACATGAGCTTGCTCAGACGCTTTGTTATGTGCCGGATCTGGCACCACTGTTTTAGTAACGACATCCGGCATGTGCATAGAGGCTAACAAGCTGGCATCAGCTTCTTCGCAAATTGCCGTATTGGAAAGGAAGGTGAGAGTGGTTCTTTTGCTGGCCATACTGCATGAGTGGCATTGCATTAGATAGGTGTTTCCATTGCTTTCCTTGAGCTGTAACCATAAAGACTTCCCTGCTATGTGTGCAGCAAGGCAAGCTGGAAAGGATGTGAATGCTTGGCAGACAGCATGTATGATTTGCTGCCAAGTTTTCAGGCTACAGTTGCCTCTATTGCTTTGGCAGTCTTTTTAAGTTTTTTACACGTATACTTGCTGAGTTCTTGACATAAATTTACATGGTAACCTTGGGCTGAGCATAGTGTATGCTCTCTTGGTGCGTGTATGCCTAGCGATGGTGTTGCTATGCCCACGCTGGCAAGGCTGGCCATGCTGAGGGCAGGGGAGGGCAGATGAGGTGCCTAGCCTTTTCTTATGTTGTGTGATCGAGTTGGGCATGTTTTTTGGCTTCTTGGATGGAAAACATCATGTCTAGGTGGCCTTATACACAGAAAAACCTCATTTAGCGTATGTTCAGGTTTTAGCACGCAAAACCTTGTTACTTAGACTCTTTATTAGACTCGTGCTCCCGTCGGGGAGTCACGGAGCATTAACCCCAATGGATGGATGGATGGGTATTGGGTGCAAACAGTCCTACCGGCCGGGTCTAATCTATCTACAACAGCTACCTACCGTAGTGGTCAAAATCACTTTGCGTCTAATTACTTTGCGACCCCAAAACTGGGTGGAATTTATAGTTTGCGACCAAAAATGCAGGCAAAGTTTTAGGTTTGCGAGCCCATCGGCTTGTGGTCAGTGGCTTGGCTTGGGTCTCACCAACTTCATATCCCTTTGCCCCCTCTCCACTCATGTAACCCAAGTACCGGCCACCTGAGTGATTTGATTGATCAATTGGGTAGCACTGCTGTACCAATAATCATAGCGGTTGTCTCGCTGCCGGGTAACGCGATACCATCATTAGTGAGGAGCCACGGAGCATTAATTAGCCCTTAGGATAATTAATTAATTAATTAATTAGACTCGTGCTCCCGTTGGGGAGTCACGGAGCATTAACCCCGATGGATGGATGGATGGGTGCACATATTCCTACCGGTCTAATCTATCTACATTGGCTACATACTACATCTATCTAACAACATTCTAACTACCACATCTATCTAGGCAGCAGCACGCTGCCCTAGGGGAGCTATCTAGCGTGCCTCCCGTGGGATTGCACACGTGGGCGCTTCCCCACTGGGGGGGGCTCGTTGTCCTCTATGACCTGGGCCCACTTGGCCTTGTCCATCATCTTCTTCCAAATCACGGAGAGGCCTAGGCCCCCCAGGTCCTCGACGAGCTGTTCTTTGAAGGTGCGGGCCTTGCGGCGTCTAACATCACTGGGCCCAGCCCACGTCAGGAGGTGCCGGCCAGGCTGGGCTGGTCGCAGTCCTGCGGGGGGGCCACGTGAGGTGTCTACCTGGTTGGTGCGAGCTAGGTGCCCTACTAGCTGCAGGCGGCGTTGCTTAATTGTGCTGGTGATATAGGGCACGAACCACGAGCCACGAGATTCCTTGCTCCACGAGCCACGAGGTAGCCATGGCTGACGGCGGAGCTCATAACTTTCACGTTTGAGCACCGAATTTAGCCGTGAATATCACAATCGACGCGTCTTTCTACGACGCACATGCTGATATAATTTTCCGACGCTATTACGCAATATACGATGAGCAAACGCCCATCGACGCAACGCAGCCTGACGGCTGCGCTCGGCAATGAAAATACGTCTGCAGCTCCGGCTGCAGCTTCGCCATCAGGGCCGGAAGGCGGTGGTGACCCTAGTCGCGCACTGGTTGTCGCCCAGCACCCTCCCGGGCTTCCTGCCTCGCCCTCAGCCTCGCCCGAGCCAAAACGCAGCCGCCCAACCGAACCAAGCTGGTCTGAGCGCGACTTTGACGTTGACGGGTTATTTTCCACCTTCGACGGTGCCAGACCCGGCTTTTTCGACATGCCACCCATCAAGATACTGGAGCTCGTGTTTTATGGGTCATACGCCTCCATTCTCGACCTGTGCCAGCGCCTTCACAGCCATTACCGCCTCCGCCCTGGACCTGACGGCCGGTTTACTCACCGACCTGAGAACCTGGCCCGCTGGTCTCGCCCCCGTCTTCAGCTCGCCGCCCTCTTTTCCATCCTTGACCGCTCTGTCACGGACCTCTGGACCCCCTCCCCCTTGACCGAATCCACCTTCCTCCTCCACCTCCAAGAAACCATCTCACAGCACGTGACGCCCCTAGCTGCAGATGTGGCAGCTGTGGGTCGCACGCTGGCTGCTGAGCTCCCCACCATCCCCACCGCCACCGCCACCCTCCTCGCCTCCACCCCCCCCCCTCCGCCTCCACCGACTCCATCACCGCCCAGCTCCGCGACATTGACCAACGTCTTAAGGATAATGCCATCGCTATCGAGGTCCTGCAGAACACCGCGGGCCTCACCGCCCAGGCGGTGAAGGACATTGCCGCCAAGCCAACCTCTGCTGGCCTGGCCGGCGATGCTCCTCCCATCACGACCTGGGCGGACATGCTTAAGCAGCACACCACCTCCACCACCTCCGCCGTCGCCGCCCAGCTCCAGCGGCAGACGCTTGACCTCCGCGAGGAGGCCGAGCTTGCCAAGCGCAGCCTTAACGTCATTGTCAAGAACCTCGACATGGAGGAAGGTGAGAATTCCGAGAAGCTTGCACGTGCGTTTGAGAGAGAAATTCTTAGTCGCATGGGCCTTACTGGTGAGATCGACCTGGTCGCCCACCGCCTTCCCCGCGCGCGGGGTAAGGCAGGGCCGCCCCCGCTCCTTCTCACCTTTAAGACCCCGGCGGACAAGATTTCTTTTCTCCGACGCCGCAAGCGGCTCGAGAAGACTCTCTTCACCCTTGACGACGACTTGACCCTGGCGCAGCAACAACGGCGACGGGAGCTATGGCCCACCTACCTCCAGCTCCGGAAGACCAAGGCGGGGCAGCCGGTGTACTGGAAGGGGGCGGCCATCTACGTCGGCCACAAGCCCTGGCAGGCGACCCCCGCGGCCCCAACGACTCCAGACGCCCCAGCTTAGGGGAATACAGCAGTAGTAGTGTAGAATAGATAGACCGTGGCCATGTACATGTACGCCTCCTAGAGGCACTATCCTAGCTAAGCCACACGCTTTATTTAATCATGTACATGTGTGCCTATGATGTGCCACACTCCAGATGATGCCTAGCTTTATTTAGCTATGTTGTGCCCATGCAGGGAGTAACTCTCTGCTGAGACGCCATGCCCTAGCCTTTTTGTATAGCTCTGCTGATCTTCCCCCCCACGACAGGCTCCCCCTTCGCTGGGCATAGCTTGAAGATCATGGGGATGCAAGTGCCCTGGTGCACCTAGAGCAAGGGTCCTTTACATCCCCACCCTTGCAGGAAGTAGCTTAGGATGTATGATAGGCCATATGCCCCCTCTCAAGGGCTATGTGCTACATATACTCCCAACGGAGTTATGTTACAATTCAATTCAATTCAATTCAATATAGGGCATGCCCTGGTACAGGTCCTCATTGCGGACATGAGCAGCATATCCTACTCTAAAAATGGAACGCAGCATGCTGGTGACCGCGCCGTCCAGCTTGCGGGCCAGGTCGGCGGTGAGGGTCCACGTCTCGGCGCCATACGTGAGAACAGGAAGGACGAGGACCTTGAACAGGTCCTGTTTCTCGATCTTGCCCAGGGGCTTGCGCCATAGGGCCCGGTACTGGCGTAAAGCGTGCCAGGCGAGGGAGATGCGGTGGTCCACATCCACCTCGCAGCTAGGGAGCAGGCTGCCCAGCAGCTTAACGCGGTCCCGATACAGGACTCGAGAGCCATCTAGGAGATAGAGGGGCGGCGCTGAGGTGGTGAGCCCAACCGCCAGGGCCTCTGTCTTCTTGCTGACCTCAAGCCCCACTGCACGGGCCTCGAGAGCCAGGCAGTCAAGCCATGTCTGCACGTGCTCAGTGTCCTCAAAGAGGGTGGTGTCGTCTGCTTAGGATAATGGTGTATCCTCTCAGGGCTATGTGCTACATCTACTCCCAACGGAGTGATGTTGATAATTAATAATGGTGTAGGATACCTGGCTTGACTGCCTGCTGGCCTGCCTGACGCCCCGCGGCTCTTCTGCCAAGACACCGTGCATTCTGCACAAGCCTTTGGCTTTCGCAGTGACAGTAACAAAAGGCGCGAAAAATTGTGGCGCGAAAGGCCGTTCGCTGGGCTTGGGGCTGTGCGGCGCGGCGCAGGCGCGGCGCGGTAACATTTGAACTTTGCGACCCAAAATCAAGCCCATTAATAGCAGTTTGCGAGGTCAATTCGCAAACAATTAGACGCAAAGTGATTTTGACCACTACGGTACTACGTCTATCTAAAAGCTATCAACATCAACTCTACCCTAGGGGAGCTGTCGGGCGTGCCTCCCGCGGGTTTGCACACGCGGGCGCTTCCCCACGGGGGGGGGCTCGTTGTCCTCTATGACCTGGGCCCACTTGGCCTTGTCCATCATCAAAACCTTATAACTTGAGCTAGACTTGTCGGAATGACCTGGGACTTGGACCACTGCTGTCCCCCTGTTAGCCTAATTTTCACTTGATTTTACAAGTGACCTTATCTGAAGTGTTTTAAGATATGTGTATTCCCAATTAAAATTAAATTAAATTATAACATGCCTCCGTGGGGAGGTCATGTAGCACATATTCCATGATGGATGGGGTGGAGGAAGCCGCGTGGTCGAACTATACTAACGCTAGGCTATCTAGAAAATCCTAACTACACTACTCATCAAAACGCCTCCTCCGCTTGGGGGGAGGTGGCTTGCCCACAGGGTCGGGCGTGTGCGCCTTGACAATCTTCTTCCACCGCGTCTTGTCCTGCATGACAGTCCAAAGACGGGAGAGAGAGTGTATGCGGTGCTCAAACTGGGCTGGGACCACTAGGTCGTCCAGCAACATCTGAACGTAGTTGGTGACAGGTTTCCCTACCCTTTTGGGAATGTCCGCGGGGCCAGGCCAGGTCAGAATATGCCGCCCTGGCTGGCCAAGCCGCTGGGGGCCGGCCAGACCAAGGGTGGTGTCGACCTGGCTAGTGCGGGCAAGGTGTCCTACAAATGCTATCCTACGCTGCCTAATCTCGTCCGAAACACGAGGCATGCCATGATACAAAGACTCTGATGACGGACGCTCGGAAAAACCTACGTTAAGGACCTGCCGGAGCATCCTGTAAACTGTGCCGTCGAGCCGAGCTGCCAGTTTGGGTGGGAGGGTCCACGCCTCGGCGCCATACGTGAGCACCGTGAGGACGAGGACCTTGAAGAGCATGCGTTTGCGGTGCCCGTCCAGGCCCTTCGAGCGCCAGTAAGGTGTGAGCGAACGGAGCTTGGCCCAGGCGAGGGCGATGCGGGTGTCCACATCGTCGTCGGTGTCAGGAAGCCAGCTCCCCAACAGCTTGAAGCGGTCGCGGAACGGGACCTCCGTCCCGTCGAGCAGGCGCGGCAGCGGTGGTTTACTGGAGGCCCCTATCACCATCGCCTCAGTCTTGACACTAATCTCCAACCCCACCGCCCGCGCCTCCAGGCCCAGGCAGTCCAGCCAGGTCTGAATGTGCTCGGGGCTCTCGATGAGGGTGGTATCATCCGCATAAATCAGGTCGGCAAGGCGGTAACCAGGTCTAACCCCGCCGTGCTCTTTCACGTTAAGGATGTCCAAGCCTGGCTCGAACCCCTTAAGAGCAGTAAAGCGCGCACGTGCCCGGCGCATGACGTGATCCACGACAATAATGAACAGGTATGGGGACAGGACACAACCTTGCCACACCCCGTGGTGAAGGGGGAATGGTGGAGTGGTGCCCTCCGCAGTCCGCACTACTGCCTGTGAGCCCTCATACAGTCGGCGAATGGCAGCAATAAACGCTGGTGGCACGCGGTCCAGAGCTAGGATGGCCCAAAGAGCCTCCCAGAGAACCGTGTCAAAGGCCTTGATATAGTCAACAAAAATGAAGACCAGCGGCAAACTGTCAGGGGGAAGTCGACGCACCTCCTCCATCAACCGGCGCGCGACAAACACAGCCATGACAGTGTTACGACCACTACGGAAACCCATCTGAGACTCACCCAGGTGTGGGTCCAGCGCGGCGCGGAGCCTGTGCAGCATCATGCGCATGAAGACCTTCAGCGCGGCGCTCTGGAGGCAGACACCCCGGTAGTTGCCGGGGTCAGCAGCAGAGCCCTTCTTGTACAGCATGACGCGGATGGCCGTCTGCCACTCAGCAGGCGGAGGCTCGTCAGAGAGCAGGACACGGTTGCAGAACGCCAGCAGAAGATCCCTAACCGCCAGATCAGGGGTCTTCAGCAGCTCAGCAGAAAGGTGGTCGGCACCGACCGCTGCATCGTACCGCAGGCGAGCAAGGGCGCCGTCCAATTCCTCCAAAGTGAAGGGGGGACAACGTCGTCAGTGGCAAGGCGGCCCTCCTGCAAGGCGGGGACTTGGTAGTCCGCGGCCGAGGAGGGGGGCGCCGGTGGCGGCGGGGGTCCGGCGACCCCGAGGCGGGCGGCCGTCTCGGGGTGCAGCGGCGGGGGGGGGCGCGAGCCCCACCGGTCAAGGAAACATTGTGGGCCAACCAGCGGTCAAGGCTTACCGGCGCCGTGCCGTCCCCCGTATGCTCCACCGGGGTGCGCTGCCGCCGGCCGCCGAGCCGGTCGAGGTGGTACCACATGTCCTTGCCCTGGTTGCGGGCCTGGCAGGCCTTGGCATCCGCGATGCACTGGGCCGCCTCCGCGTCCTGAGCGTGCGCGTAGGCCTCCACAAGGGCGGCCTTGAGCGATGGTTTCTGCAGCGGGTCCCGGTTACGCTTGAGGCGGTGCCGGGCGGCCAAGACCTTGGGGTCCTGGCGGTAGAGCGGGCCGGGGCGGCGGCGGGGCATGACCGGCAGGTGCCGGGCCGCCAGCAACGGGGCACGGGCCGCAAAGCCCGCAAAAACGGCTGCGTTGGGGGCACCATTGTCCAGCTTGTCGACGTCCGCCCGGGCGTCCAGTGCCGACAGGTACTTCCGTCGGCACCAGTTCCGCTCGTGCTCGGCGTCCGTCCAGTCCTCAGGATCTCCCTTGACCGGACGTAGAGCAGACCAGTCAGGGCGGACCACTGTGGCGCGGCGCGTGGGGACGTGGAACCGGAGCCGAAGGGTCGCGCGCACCAACCGGTGATCAGAGCACACCGTGGGCGTGTCAAACACTCGGGCGTCCAGAACCGAGGTACACCTGGGCTGCCGTACCACCACATAGTCCAGACAGGCCTGACGGCCGTTAGGGCCACGAAAAGTGACCAAGTCCTGTGAGGGACGTTGGAATTGACAGTTGACAGCAACCATCCCGCTATCCCGCAAAAAGGCAGAGAAAAGGGGAGTATTGGCGTTAGCTTCCGTGTCAGCAGGCGCAAAGCGACTGCCAGCAGTGCCCACGGGGAGCGTGGCATTGGCGTCGAGCAGCATAACCAAAAAGTGGCGGGCCGGAGTGACCCTCTCAAGGTCATGCAAAGATTCGAAGAACTCCTCACGGGCCGAATCAGGTAGACCACTGTGGGGTGCGTAGCCCACCCCCACCGTGAGGTGGTGTTTAGACCGCCCCTCGACAGAGGTGAAATGTGCTACCATAAGGCGTGGGGTTAGAAACTTAAGCGTGCTGAGGCTAGCAACTGCCAGCGGCGAACACAAAAGACCAACACCACCTTGGCCAGACGTACCGCTGCCAGCGAAGTAAAACCGCCAGCCACCCGCCAAGCGAGCAGTGCTCACCAGGCCAAGTGGCACCGTGCGGCGGTGTTCCTGGACGCCTAATATAGATACACGATGCTCAATGCAAAATGCGACTAGCTCCTCGATCCGGCAGCTATGGTCGTCATCTAGCAATGTGCGGGTGTTAAAAGTGGCAAGGGCCAAGGATGCCTGCTGGCCCACCAGGGGAGGACGACGATGGGTGATGGGGGTGGGTGCGGCGGGGAATGGAGGTGGGGGTGGAACGGAGGGGGGAAGGGAAGCGGTGGAAATAGTGCTTTTCATCGCATTTATTTTGTCCTGCAGGCGTAGGATGCGAGCCTGCCGCCTGCTCTGGGTATTCGGGGATGCTTGCGCAACGCAGAGGCGTAGGAAATCTAGCATGCGTTGGGTGTTGCTAATCTTGCTGCTGAGAGCTGTCGTTCTGGCCCGAGATACCGGCACCACCATGTGTCTCAGTCGACTGTTAGGTCGATGCATGGTAGTGGAACGGGACTATTTAGAGGCTGTCCCCGAAGCCTGTTAGCCGCGAGCCGACGAGGAAGGTTGTCTACCTACTGTCTACCAACAGAGGCAGCACCCTTCTGGCTAGACGCCTGACGAGACTCCGCTCCGGGGGTGTTAATCGGAACACCTGTAATCCTGTGCCCATCAAAGAATGCTGCAAAGGAGCCATCCTGAAGCAGACGCAACTTAATGCGCTTACCCTTGGTCTCTTGCTTCTTGGTCTCCTGGACGATGGTGCTGTTCCACACCGCGCTCCTCGCCTTCAGTTGAGCCGTCGTGTAGTCCTCGTCGAGGCTGAAGTCACCGCGTTGGAGCAGACGACGTGCTCCCAGCACGAGGCGTTTGTCGTGCATGGAGGCCATGGTGACGACGACCAGGCCCAGAGGGCCTGGCAGCCGAATGGCACGTTCAATGGCAACACGGTTCTGGAGCTGCAGCTTCCCCAGAAACGCTGGGCCGCGCAGCTCCTCGGCAAGTGAGTGTGCTGTCTCCTGTGCTGCCGCGCCTTTCTGGAAGCCTTTGATTACCATATTGCGTTGGCGTTGCTGCACTTCATTCTGGGTGACCGCAGCGGTAGCTGCAGACTTGGCCGCCTGTTGAACGATGGTGGTCAATTGCTTGCCGGTGACATCGGCAAACGTGGTAGTTTTGGCAGGGGCTGCCATGGCTTTCTTCAGCTCCAGCATCGTCTCCTTCAGGACCTTAATGTCGCCCTGCACGGTCGTAAAAGACTGTGCGAGGTCCTGCAGCGGCACGGTAGTGTCGGTCGCGGGGGCTGGCCTGGCGATGGGTGTCGCCGGCAGCTCGACAAGTTCAGAGCAGCACGAAATAAGACATGCAAGACGGCAATCCTTGGGCTCCAAAGCATCAATGGTATCCGAAGGAGCGTCCATAACCTGGCCGGTGCGAGGGTGGCGAATCGGGGCGTTGTGTTCGTAGCGGAGCTGCAGCACGCGTATTCCCAATGTCCGGTAAAAAAAAGACCTGTTTTGCGGGAAAATTAATAACTGTTCAAGGTTTTGCCATTTCCATGATGTAGTAAATAGCTCAGAAAGCTACACACTCAGGGAGCTACAAATGGTTGATTTTTTGTTGCCAACAAATGTGCGCATTGGCTGGGGCACTAAATTTAAATTAAATTATAACATGCCTCCGTTGGGCCGGGAGATCATGTAGCACATATTCCTTGATGGGGGTGGAGGTGGAGGAAGCCGCGTAATCGAACTAACCTATAACTCTAAGCTATCTAGTCTATAAAATCCTAACTACTCTACTCAGCAAAACGCCCCTTCCTCTTAAATTAAATTAAATTAAATTAAATTAAATTAAATTAAATTAAATTAAATTAAATTAAATTAAATTAAATTAAATTAAATTAAATTAAATTAAATTAAATTAAATTAAATTAAATTAAATTAAATTAAATTAAATTAAATTAAATTAAATTAAATTAAATTAAATTAAATTAAATTAAATTAAATTAAATTAAATTAAATTAAATTAAATTAAATTAAATTAAATTAAATTAAATTAAATTAAATTAAATTAAATTAAATTAAACTATAACATGACTCCGTAATTGGGAGATCATGTAGCACATATTCCCGTGGATAATGGAGGGGGGGCAAAGCCGCGAAACCGAACTAATCTAACTCTAAGCTAATCTAATCTAGAAAACCCTACCTAGTCTACTCAGCAAAGTGCCCCTTCCGCTTGGGGCCGGGAGGGGGCTTGCCCACAGGGGCGGGCGTATGAGCCTGGACAATGGTCTTCCACCTCCTCTTGTCCTGCATAGCAGTCCAAGCAAGAGAGAGGGAGTGAATGCGATTTTCAAACTGCGCTGGGACCACTAGGTCAGCCATCAACTGCTGTGGGTAGGTCATGACATGTTTGCCTACCTTTTTAGGAATGTCCTTGGGGCCATGCTGCGTTCCATTTTCAGAGTAGGCTATGCTGCTCATGTCCGCAATGAGGACCTGTACCAGGGCATGCCCTATATCACCAGCACCATTAAGCAACGCCGCCTGCAGCTAGTAGGGCACCTAGCTCGCACCAACCAGGTAGACACCTCACGTGGCCCCCCCGCAGGACTGCGACCAGCCCAGCCTGGCCGGCACCTCCTGACGTGGGCTGGGCCCAATGATGTTAGACGCCGCAAGGCCCGCACCTTCAAAGAACAGCTAGTAGAGGACATGGGGGGCCTAGGCCTCTCCGTGATTTGGAAGAAGATGATGGACAAGGCCAAGTGGGCCCAGGTCATAGAGGACAACGAGCCCCCCCCAGTGGGGAAGCGCCCGCGTGTGCAATCCCGCGGGAGGCACGCCAGATAGCTCCCCCTAGGGCAGCGTGCGGCTGCCTAGATAGATGTTGTAGTTAGAATGCCGTTAGATAGATGTAGTATGTAGCCAACGTAGATAGATTAGACCGGTAGGAATGTTTGCACCCATCCATCCATCCATCGGGGTTAGTAATGCTCCGTGACTCCCCAACGGGAATTGAATTGAATTGTAACATAACTCCGTTGGGAGTATATGTAGCCGGCACATAGCCCTTGAGAGGGGGCATATGGCCTATCATACATCCTAAGCTACTTCCTGCAAGGGTGGGGATGTAAAGGACCCTTGCTCTAGGTGCACCAGGGCACGTGCATCCCCATGATCTTCAAGCTATGCCCAGCGAAGGGGGAGCCTGTCATGGGGGGGAAGATCAGCATTAAAAATTAAATTAAATTAAATTATAACATGTCTCCGTTGGGAGATCATGTAGCACATATTCCAGGTTGGATGGGTGGTGTGGAGGAAGCCGCGTAATCGAACTAACCTAACTCTAAGCTATATCTAGTCTAGAAAAGCCTATCTACGCTACTCATCAAAACGGCTCCTCCGTTTGGGGGGAGGCGGCTTGCCCACAGGGGCTGGCGTGTGCGCCTTGACAATCTTCTTCCACCGCGTCTTGTCCTGCATGGCAGTCCAAAGACGGGAGAGAGAGTGGATGCGGTACTCAAACTGGGCTGGGACCACTAGGTCGTCCAGCAACATCTGGGTATAGGTCATGGCATGTTTCCCTACCTTTTTAGGAATGTTCTTGGGGCCAGGCCAGGTCAAAATGTGCCGCCCCGGTTGGCCGAGCCGCTGGGGACCGGCCAGCCCAAGGGCGGTGTCGACCTGGCTGGTGCGAGCAAGATGTCCTACAAATGCTATCCTACGTTGTCTAATCTCGTCCGAAATACGCGGCATACCGTGATACAAAGACTCTAAGGACCTACGCTGAGAAAACCCGACATTCAGGACCTGTCGGAGCATCCGGGTTACCGTGCCGTCTAGCTTGGCTGCCAGTGTTGCCGTGAGTGTCCACGCCTCGGCGCCATACGTGAGCACCGTGAGGACGAGGACCTTGAAGAGCATGCGCTTGCGGTGCTCGTCCAGGCCCTTGGAGCGCCAGTAGGTGTTGAGCGAACGGAGCTTGGCCCAGGAAAGGCCGATGCGGGTGTCCACATCGTCGGCAGTGTCCGGAAGCCAACTCCCCAACAGCTTGAAGCGGTCGCGGAGTGGGACCTCCGTCCCGTCGAGCAGGCGCGGCAGCGGTGGGCGACTGGAGGCCCCAATCACCATCGCCTCAGTTTTGACACTAATCTCCAACCCCACCGCCCTCGCCTCCAGGCCCAGACAGTCCAGCCAGGTCTGAATGTGCTCGGGGCGCGCGATGAGGGTGGTGTCGTCCGCATAAATCAGGTCAGCCAGGCGGTAACCCGTGCTAACCCCGCCGTGCCCGCGCTCGTTAAGGATGTCCAAGCCTGGCTCGAACCCCTTAAGAGCAGTAAAGCGCGCACGTGCCTGGCGCATGACGTGATCCACGACAATAATGAACAGGTATGGAGACAGGACACAACCTTGCCACACCCCGTGGTGAAGGGGGAATGGTGGGGTGGTGCCTTCCGCAGTCCGCACTACTGCCTGTGAGCCCTCATACAGTCGGCGAATGGCAGCAATAAACGCTGGTGGCACGCGGTCCAGAGCTAGGATGGCCCAAAGAGCCTCCCAGAGGACCGTGTCAAAGGCCTTGATATAGTCAACAAAAATGAGGACCAGCGGCAAACTGTCAGGGGGAAGGCGACGCACCTCCTCCATCAACCGGCGCGCGACAAACACAGCCATGACAGTGTTACGACCACTACGGAAACCCATCTGAGACTCACCCAGGTGTGGGTCCAGCGCGGCGCGGAGCCTGTGCAGCATCATGCGCATGAAGACCTTCAGCGCGGCGCTCTGGAGGCAGACACCCCGGTAGTTACCGGGGTCAGCAGCAGAGCCCTTCTTGTACAGCATGACGCGGATGGCCGTCTGCCACTCAGCAGGCGGAGGCTCGTCAGAGAGCAGGACACGGTTGCAGAACGCCAGCAGAAGATCCCTAACCGCCAGATCAGGGGTCTTCAGCAGCTCAGCAGAAAGGTGGTCGGCACCGACCGCCGCATCGTACCGCAGGCGAGCAAGGGCGCCGTCCAATTCCTCCAAAGTGAAGGGGTGGACGACGTCGTTGGTGGCAAGGCAGCCCTCCTTCAAGGCGGGGACTTGGTAGTCCGCGGCCGAGGAGGGGGGCGCTGGCGGCGGCGGGGGTCCGGCGACCCCGAGGCGGGCGGCCGTCTCGGGGTGAAGCGGCGGGGGGGGGCGCGAGCCCCACCGGTCAAGGAAACATTGTGGGCCAACCAGCGGTCAAGGCTTACCGGCGCCGTGCCGTCCCCCGTGTGCTCCACCGGGGTGCGCTGCCGCCGGCCGCCGAGCCGGTCGAGGTGGTACCACATGTCCTTGCCCTGGTTGCGAGCCTGGCAGGCCTTGGCATCCGCGATGCACTGGGCCGCCTCCGCGTCCTGAGCGTGCTCGTAGGCCTCCACAAGGGCGGCCTTGAGCAATGGTTTCTGCAGCGGGTCCCGGTTACGCTTGAGGCGGTGCCGGGCGGCCAAGACCTTGGGGTCCTGGCGGTAGAGCGGGCCGGGGCGGCGGCGGGGCATGACCGGCAGGTGCCGGGCCGCCAGCAACGGGGCACGGGCCGCAAAGCCCGCAAAAATGGCTGCGTTGGGGGCACCATTGTCCAGCTCGTCGACGTCCGCCCGGGCGTCCAGTGCCGACAGGTACTTCCGTCGGCACCAGTTCCGCTCGTGCTCGGCGTCCGTCCAGTCCTCAGGATCTCCCTTGACCGGACGTAGAGCAGACCAGTCAGGGCGGACCACTGGGGCGCGGCGCGCGGGGACGTGGAACCGGAGCCGAAGGGTCGCGCGCACCAACCGGTGGTCAGAGCACACCGTGGGCGTGTCAAACACTCGGGTGTCCAGAACCGAGGTACACCTGGGCTGCCGTACCACCACGTAGTCCAGACAGGCCTGACGGCCGTTAGGGCCACGAAAAGTGACCAAGTCCTGGGAGGGACGTTGGAAGTGGCAGTTGACAGCAACCATCCCGCTATCCCGCAAAAAGGCAGAAAACAGGGGGTGTTGTCATTAGCAGCAGTGTCAGCAGGCGCAAAGCGACTGCCAGCAGTACCCACGGGGAGCGTGGCATTGGCGTCTAGCAGCATAACCAAAAAGTGGCGGGCCGGGGTGGCCCCCTCAAGGCTATGCAAGTCCTCGAAGAACTTCTGGCGTTCCAACGCAGGTAGACCACTATGGGGTGCGTAGCCCACCCCCACCGTGAGGTGGTGTTTAGACCGCCCCTCGACGGAGGTGAAGTGTGCTACCATAAGGCGTGGCGTTAGAAACTTAAGCGTGCTGAGGCTAGCAACTGCCAGCGGCGAACACAAAAGACCAACACCACCTTGGCCAGACGTACCGCTGCCAGCAAAGTAAAACCTCCAGCCACCCGCCAAGCGAGCAGTGCTCACCATGCCAAGTGGCACCGTGCGGCGGTGTTCCTGGACGCCTAATATAGATACACGATGCTCAATGCAGAATGCGACTAGCTCCTCTACCCGGCAGCTATGGTCGTCATCTAGCAGTGTGCGGGTGTTAAAAGTGGCAAGGGCCAAGGATGCCTGCTGGCCCACCAGGGGAGGACGACGATGGATGATGGGGGTGGATGCGGCGGGGGGTGGAGGTGGGGGTGAAACGGAGGGGGGAAGTGAAGCGGTAGAAATAGTGCTTTTCATCGCATTTATTTTGTCCTGCAAGCGTAGGATGCGAGCCTGCCGCTTGCTCGGGGTATTCGGGGTTGGGGCTGATTGCACAACGCCGAGGCGTAGGTAATCGAGCAAACGCTGGATTTTACGAATCTGACATTTGACAGATGAGGTTGTGGCCCGAAATACCGGCACCACCATGGCTTTCACCCGACGGTTAGGTCGAGGCATGGTAGTGGAACGGGACTGTTTAGAGGCTGTCTCCGAAGCCTGTTAGCCGCGAGCCGACGAGGAAGGTTGTCTACCTACTGGTCACCACCAGGGGCAGCACGCTTCTCACCACGAGACTTCTCACTACGAGACTCTGCACCCGTGGTGTTAATCTCAACACCTTCAAAGTAGGCAACCCAGCGACCATCCGTCTTCAAACGCATCTGCACACGCTTCCCCCCTGTACGTACCCATCCCGGATGGCCACGACCTTCGCGTGATTCCAGACCTTGCTCCTTGCCGCCAGCTGTGCAGGGGTGTAGTCCTCGTCCATGCTGATGGGGCTGCCCTTGAGCAGGCGACGGGCGCCCATGACCCGTTTCTGGTCGTTCACGTGGGCCATGGTGACCAAAACCAGGCCAGCTGGGCCTGGCAGGCGAATGGCCCTTTCAATGGTCACGTGATCCTGCAGCTGCAGCAACCCCAGAACGCGGGTCCCCGCAAGGCCTCGGTAAGTGCGCGTGCGGTGTCATGCTTGCCCCTCTCAAAATCCTTGAGAATGATATTGCGTTGGCGGAGCTGAGCCACATTCTGTGACGCGACTGCGGTGGCAGCCGACTTAGCCGCCTGGGCGACTATGGCATCCAGGTTCTTCCCCGCCGCATCCGCGAACGTGACCCGCTTGGGGGGGGAGGTGGCCATGGCCGCCTTTAATTCCAGCAATGTGGCTTGGGTGACAGCAGAGTTAGCAGCCAAAGACTTGAGCGCACCTTGCACAGACTTGAGCTCAGAGGTGAGCGCCTGCAGCTCAGTGGAGTCGGCTGCGCCGGCAGGGGTGTCGGCATCGGCCGAGGTGTCGGATGCGGCCGCGATGGTCGCCAGCGGTTTGCAGAGTTCAGGGCAGCATGTAAAGAGGCAGGAGGTGCGTAGCTGATCGTCTTCCCATTTCCGCCACTCCGCGGAGGGGTCATCCGCAACTGCGCCGGTCTTGGGGTGGCGGATGCTGTCTTCGGCTTCGTATCGAAGTTTGAGGATTTTCTGCACGTTGCCGACCGGCATGGTGAAAATGGCCGCAATGTCGGCCGGTTCCAGGCGACCGAGGCTTGTATATTTGGTTAAATCAGACGGTGAGAGCGGTGACGTTTCAGGCGTGGGGGTAGCCTCGACGGCCATGGAAGTGATTTCCTTAGTACGCGGCTTCTTGGGAGCGGCGGGAGCGGTGCCGGCGAGGGGGCTGGCTGCGGCAAGAACGTCTTCCAGCGAGCGGTTTTCTGGGGCGGCAGGTGTCGTAGCGGTCTCCATAGCTGCGGGGAAGATGTCGAATGCTGGGCGGGGGGCGCAGGCGTGCTATTCACGAAGAGGATGCCGCCATGTCGATTCGAAAATAGCGATATCTGCTGGGCAGGCCGAGGTCGAGAACGTACGAAATCGGGGACGATAGCTGCCGGAAATTATACCAGCATGTTCGTCGTCAAAAGACGAGTCGAATGCAACAAACCCGACTAAATTTCATGGCCTAAGTCGAAAGTTATGAGCATTCTCGGCAGCCATAGCTCGGCATAATTCTCGCGCCAAAACTAATTATATGGTACCCCCTAATTATATGGCAGCATAGCCACTGGCTATACAAAAAGCTAGGGCATCATGGCGTCTCAGCAGAGAGTTACTCCCTACATGGGCACAACATAACTAAATAAAGCTAGGCATCATCTGGAGTGTGGCTCATCATAGGCACACATGTACATGATTAAATAAAGCGCGTGGCTTAGCTGGGATAGGGCCTCTAGGAGGCGGCGTACATGTAGTACATGGCCACGGTCTATCTATTCTACACTACTACTGCTGTATTCCCCTAACACGTCGTTTGTATCCAGTCCTATGGAGAGGACTGAGTTGAACTCAGTCCTCTCCAGAGGATCGAGTTTTTGGGTTTCGTAGAAAATTCGCCCCGGTCAGAATGTTTGACAAAAAAATTCTCTCAAAATTTATTCAAATACTACGTGAAAAGATCTTTCTTGGACATATTTTTGGGATTTTTTTGGATTTGGTATGAGCGGTCAAATGTACGGTCAAAGTACAGGTGGTAAGAGTACTTTTTCCCGTGAAACGTGCGTTCCGGAAATGCACGACCTAGCCATGGCGGCTTGCGCCCATGCATGCAGTTTACGTTTGCGGAAGAGTTAGCTGGCCAAACTCAGTAAATAGCTTTTATATGTCATATAGATGATACAACTCAACTTTTGGCTCGCGGGGATGCGATTTAGCAGGTGTCGGCGCTGTTCTTGCTAGAAAAAACTGCGATCAGACAGGTCGACGGAATTGACGACTGTGATTGCGTTCCGGCGCAAGTTCGAGGGTTTATAGGTTTCTTTCTACCTTTTATCGTGCATAGTATTAGAATAAATTGAGTGGCAAGCATAGATTTGATGATTTCGACCTCTCTGTCACGTCATGGTTTGTGTACCGCAAAGTGCCAGTTTTGCGGGCACCGCCTGGGCCAAGGTAACGCCGTCCGTGCCTGGTAAAGCTGGAATATCGTCGCCTCATCGCTTGTTAATGTTTGTGCATGAGTTTAAGCTTGCAAGGAGTTGTCAGGTTCAAGTCTTGATGCTCTTTCTTGACCGTTGCCTGCCCCTCTCTAAAACCCCATTTTCAGATGATGTTACCAGGCGTTTGCCTTACCCCAGTGTAGTTGTGCAGGTTTTTAGGAGCTGTACAGGTTTGAACACCTTCATAGATGTTAGTTATTCCTATGTTTCGTTTATACTGCATGGTTATGTGGCCATGGGTTGCATCAAGGGTGCTTTCAAGCTTATGCGGGTGAGTGAAAAGTCTTGGTGATAAACCACTGCCATCAGGTGCCAGCAACTATGTTGGCCACACCATGGCAATGCAAAACAGTTTTAGCCATATCTATTCTTGTTAGAAACACATGAAATATGCTTAATCTACCCATTATATTGGTGGTTGACACTTATAATATAACCCTTTGTTGGTAGGTATCCAAACCCATTCCCTACGTGCAGGCATAGGCTCTCACACATGATAAGGTATAGTATAACTCCAATATGATGATGCAAGTGTGTTGTCCTGTTATGCTTGAAGGGAAATGAGTTGATTGGGATGGTTGGTGGCCACGGTGGTGTGTAGTATGACCGCACTTACATGCTAGCATTTTGCTAGCAAAGGCTCAGTCCTCTCCAGAGGACTGGCAGTTTTTGGCGTGTTTCAGGCAGTGGCAGTGGCCAAATTGAGCCCAGTTTTTTGCCACGTTTCAAGAACTTTATTTTGCACATGTTTAAGATTTTTGTGCATGCATACGGAATTGATTTATTTTTTTAATACACACCTATACATCAAAAAGTGCCAAATCGCGAGTAAGGGTCAACACCCGAGTAAAATTCTACATGATCCGGTCCATGTATGATTTTTTACACATATTCCAGACACAGAGCAAGATATTAACTGCTATTAGGCACCTCAAACATATGGGGTTGGCGATGCCATGGTATCCGGAGACGTCCGTCCTATAGTCAGCAAAATTGGTGCGAGAGGTCCCCAGTTCGATTCCGGTCGGATTCATTTGCAGATCGCGTTTTCCGCGTTTTCCGCGGCCTGGCACTGAACGCAAAGGTTTTCACCTTTGCGGAGTGTCTGATCAGAATATGGGGTACCCCCCTGCCCTTTCTGCTACATGATCTCAAAGTTGGTCAACTCAGTCCTCTCCAGAGGACTGAGTCGGTACAAACGACGTGCTAAGCTGGGGCGCCTGGAGTCGCTGGGGCCGCGGGGGTCGCCTGCCAGGGCTTGTGGCCGACGTAGATGGCCGCCCCCTTCCAGTACACCGGCTGGCCCGCCTTGGTCTGCCGGAGCTGGAGGTAGGTCGGCCATAGCTCCCGTCGCCGTTGTTGCTGCGCCAGGGTCAGGTCGTCATCAAGGGTGAAGAGAGTCTTCTCGAGCCGCTTGCGGCGTCTGAGAAAAGAAATCTTGTCCGCCGGGGTCTTAAAGGTGAGAAGGAGCGGGGGCGGCCCTGCCTTACCCCGCGCGCGGGGAAGGCGGTGGGCGGCCAGCTCGATCTCACCAGTAAGGCCCATGCGATCAAGGATTTCTCTCTCAAAAGCACGCGCAAGCTTCTCGGAATTCTCACCTTCCTCCATCTTGAGATTCTTGACAATGACGTTAAGGCTGCGCTTGGCGAGCTCGGCCTCCTCGCGGAGGTCAAGCGTCTGCCGCTGGAGCTGTGCTGCGACGGCGGAGGTGGTGGAGGTGGTGTGCTGCTTAAGCATGTCCGCCCAGGTCGTGATGGGAGGAGCATCGCCGGCCAGGCCAGCAGGGGCTGGCTTGGCGGCAATGTCCTTCACCGCCTGGGCGGTGAGGCCGGCGGTGTTCTGCAGGACCTCGATGGCGATTGCGTTGTCTTTAAGACGCTGGTCGATTTCACGGAGCTGGGCGGTGATGGCGTCGGAGGTGGGGGTGGTGGCGGTGGAGGAGGCGAGGAGGGTGGCGGTGGCGGTGGGATGGTGGAGAGGAGGGGGAGCTCGGCAGCCAGCGTGCTGCCCATGGCCGCCACATCTGCAGCGATGGGGGCCACGTGCTGCTCGAGGGCCTCCTTGAGGAGTGAGCGGATGGAGGATTCGGTTAAGGTGGTGGTGAGGGGCTTTGGGGGCCAAAGCTCCTCGATGGAGCGTCCAAGGAGGGAAAAGAGGGCGTATTGCTGGAGGTGGGGGCGGCGGGCGTTGAGGACGTCCTTGCCGAAATTGCGCCTCTGGAGGAAGGCATTGACAAGGCGACCTTGGTGGGAAAGCTGCTTGCACAGTTCTAGAAGAGAGGCATGCGTCCCGAAAAACACATGGCCCAGGATGCGATCGGGTGTAAGCTTGTCAAAATAGCCGGGCTGGCTGGCGTCAAAGTCGTACTCATCCAGCAGCCCGTCAGAGCGACTGCGCTTGGGTTCGGGCGACGCTGCTGGCGATGCGGGCGCAGCAGGGGGCTGGACGACCACTAGAGCTTGGCTAGTGGCGCCGCTGCCTTCTGGGCCCGTGGGCGAAGCTGCAGCCGAAGCTGCAGACGTATTTTCATTGCCGAGCGCAGCCGTCAGGCTGCGTTGCGTCGATGGGCGTTTGCTTGAGCATCGTATATTGCGTAATAGCGTCGGAAAATTATATCAGCATGTGCGTCTAAGAAAGACGAAGCGATTGTGATATTCACAGCTGAATTCGGTGCTCAAATGAGAAAGTTATGAGCTCCGACAGCCATGGCTACCTCGTGGCTCGTGGCTCGTGGCTCCAACGGGAGCACGAGTCTAATTAATTAATTAATTAATTAAACTCGTGCTCCCGTTGGGGAGTCACGGAGCACCGAAGTGCTTTTAATCCCTGTGTGTGCACTACAGGAGAAAGGGCAGAGACCCCCAGTCTCCTTCATGCCAAAGGCATGCCACAGCTGCAATCGGGCGCGGCTAGCGAAAAGGACAGGCTAACGATCCGGCAAACTGTGGGTGCAATAAGACCCATGTGAGCATATCATAGCAAGGAGCGTGGGCAAGTAATCTGAACATAGCCAGGGCGTAGCATGGCTGTACTAGGACTAGGCTAAGGCTATGGCTGGTTGTGTACCGTGCGTTGGCGGCACGTGACTAGGTGTGTTGGCACAGCTAGGCATGGCTGCCTTAGCGGCAGTGACGCCAATGGTTACAGCCTTTATAAACAAGCCCCTTTCCATCCTCATGTCGCACCGTGCGAGCATGATCAGGATGCAAGGTCGCCAGGCACGCCACGGTCAACCTTCCCGCCAATTTACCAGCCTTACACGCCTCCTAGCCCGCCTTGAGCGGGATGAGGCCCAGTCGACACGCCGGCGACCCCAGCCAGGACGGAGACGACGCATATCCGTCCTGAAAGAAAGCCTCCATGCGTTGACAAGCATTAACCCCAATCGCCACCCTCCCCCTCCCCCCCCCCCACCCCCCCCCCCACCTCCAGCACTACCCTTCTCCACCCCCACCCCACCCCCACCCCCCCGCTAATAGGGCAACGGCCCATTCTTGGTTTGCTAGTTTTAACGTGCGCACCCTCCCTGCAGATCCTTCTACGAGCGGCGGCACCCCAGCACGCCAACGCGTCGACGAGCTGATCGCCCTGTGCGCCGACAACAAGATCGCTGTTCTTGGAGTCCAGGAGCACCGACGCACCGTTGACCCTCAGCACGCGGTCAACGGTCTGCTGGTCGACGACCTGCGTGCAGGCTGGCGGTTCCACTATGGTGGCGGCGACGCGCCGGGCCAAGGTGGTGTGGGCCTCTTGTGCTCGCCGGCAGCATCAGAGCAGCTCCAGTCCATCGTGCTGCGGTCCCCGCGTGTGCTAGTGGCCACTTTTTCGGCCACTGAGGGCCATTCACACCACACGCTAACCGTTATCGTGGGATATGCACCACATGCGGGTCGAGCTCAGGCGGAACGTGAGGCCTTCTTCGACGCCCTCAAGGAGGAGGAGGCCAACATCCCAGCTCGGCACTTCCTGGTTATGCTGCTCGACGCCAACGCCACGCTGCCAGTTGGCACTGGGGGCGCTCAGTATTCCCCAACCAACACGACAGCCAACGGTAACACGCCTTTATTTGCGAATCTGCTGGCAGAATCTGCGCTGGTTGCATGCAATGCTTCTTTCGCACGCCCCGCTGAGCAGCTGGCCACCTTTTTTGGGCCGTCGGATCGGGTGGTGTGCCTTGATTATGTCTGCGTACGTCGGGCTCAGCGCCCCTCAGTTGTCGATGCTCGCGTCCTGCAAGATTCTGTCAGCACGGTGGAATCTGATCATCGTCTCGTGCTCGCTCGCATCAGATTGCGGTTTCCTGGGGTGAAACCGTCGCGACAGCTGGCACCTCAGCCAGATCTGAAAGTGCTCCGGATTGTGCTGAAGGATGCCGACAAGATGTCAGCAGAAGAGCAGGCCGCTATGTCGCACAGGGATGATTTCCTGGCCGTATTCGACGCCGGGGGCAGCCGACAGCAGTTACACGCCATTCCGCCGCCGGGGGATATTTCAGTGATCCTCCGTGGTGTCGCCGCCAAGTATCGCCTGGCTGCCCGCACCCTCCCCACCTTGCCTCCGCGTCGGCAGCTTGCTGTCCACCGTCACGCACCGACAGTGGTCGCCGCCAGGCAGATGCTCCGCCGCAACAGAGATCCGCTCGCCAAACCTGGGCTGCAAGCAGCTCTGAGGGCCGCCTACGAGCAGGCTGAGAAGGCAGATGCTCAGCAGATGGTCAAGGACCTGCGCAGCTGCCAGCAGAAGCACGACGGCAAGGGGGCCTGGTTCTGGTACAAGCGCCTCGGGCACCCGGACGGCCTCGGCCGGCCCCACCGCCACGACGTCCCCGGCGCCCCAGCCAAGCGGCTTCGTACCTGGGCCACGGCCACGGCCGAGGTCGTGGGGACAGCTGCGCCGCCCCCACCCCTGCTCCCAGCCGCCGCCGCCCGCCCGGCCGCCCTGGCCGGCCCCGCAGGGCCCCCGGCCCCGCCTAGGTCAGCGGCGGACTACCTAGTCCCCCCGCTGGTCGGCCCACTTGGCGACCCGTCTGACATGCCTCCTTTCACCTCTCGCGAGGTCACGGAGGCGGTCCAGCGCCTGCGTTATGACGCAGCCACCGGCTCTGACGAGATTCCGGCCGCAGTTGTAAAACTTGCAGCCGAATTCGAGGACACAGGTGTTATGCTGCTCTTCCGGGACATCTGCAACCGCCTTCTGCTGTCGTCGCAACCACCTCCAGCGGCCTGGCAACACAGTTTTCGCACGATGCTGTACAAGAACAAGGGGTCGCCTGCCGACCCCGGCAACTACAGAGGGGTGTGCATTCAAAGTGCCCCCCTCAAGCTTCTTATGCGGCTCATCCTGAACCGCCTGCGCACGGCCCTGGACGGTCACCTCAGCGAGACTCAGCACGGCTTCCGTTCAGGTCGCAACACAGTACAGGCGCTCTTCGCTACTCGCCGACTGGTGGAGGAACTGCAACGCCTTCAGCCTGGTGAGTCCCCTTTGCACCTTGTGCTGGTGGACTTCATCAAAGCCTTCGATTCGGTTTTCTGGCCTGCGCTTTGGGACATCCTCGAGTTGTTCCGGATCCCCCGCCCCCTGATTGCTGTCATCCGCAACCTGTATGAAGGGTCCACCACTTCGGTGCGCACTTCTTACGGGACCACGCCCCCATGCCCTTTACAGAAGGGTGTGTGGCAGGGCTGCGTGCTGTCGCCCTACCTGTTCATTATTGTTGTCGAATACGTAATGATTCAGGCGCGCAAGCGATTTGCCCGCATCGTGGGCAGGGAACCAGGAGTGCAGGTTGCTAACAAATTCTGGCATGGCGGTGCGGACACGGAGATTCGGCTAGCAGACATCATTTACGCAGACGACACCACCCTCTTTGAGGACACTGAGCACGTGCAGACATGGCTTGACTGCCTGGCTCTCGAGGCCCGTGCAGTGGGGCTTGAGGTCAGCAAGAAGACAGAGGCCCTGGCGGTTGGGCTCACCACCTCAGCGCCGCCCCTCTATCTCCTAGACGGCTCTCGAGTCCTGTATCGGGACCGCGTTAAGCTGCTGGGCAGCCTGCTCCCTAGCTGCGAGGTGGATGTGGACCACCGCATCTCCCTCGCCTGGCACGCTTTACGCCAGTACCGGGCCCTATGGCGCAAGCCCCTGGGCAAGATCGAGAAACAGGACCTGTTCAAGGTCCTCGTCCTTCCTGTTCTCACGTATGGCGCCGAGACGTGGACCCTCACCGCCGACCTGGCCCGCAAGCTGGACGGCGCGGTCACCAGCATGCTGCGTTCCATTTTCAGAGTAGGATATGCTGCTCATGTCCGCAATGAGGACCTGTACCAGGGCATGCCCTATATCACCAGCACAATTAAGCAACGCCGCCTGCAGCTAGTAGGGCACCTAGCTCGCACCAACCAGGTAGACACCTCACGTGGCCCCCCCGCAGGACTGCGACCAGCCCAGCCTGGCCGGCACCTCCTGACGTGGGCTGGGCCCAGTGATGTTAGACGCCGCAAGGCCCGCACCTTCAAAGAACAGCTAGTAGAGGACATGGGGGGCCTCGGCCTCTCCGTGATTTGGAAGAAGATGATGGACAAGGCCAAGTGGGCCCAGGTCATAGAGGACAACGAGCCCCCCCCAGTGGGGAAGCGCCCGCGTGTGCAATCCCACGGGAGGCACGCTAGATAGCTCCCCCTAGGGCAGCGTGCGGCTGCCTAGATAGATGATGTAGTTAGAATGTTGCTAGATAGATGTAGTATGTAGCCAATGTAGATAGATTAGACCGGTAGGCATGTTTGCACCCATCCATCCATTCATCGGGGTTAATGCTCCGTGACTCCCCAACGGGAGCACGAGTCTAATTAATTAATTAATTAATCCTCAACTCCCTTCTCCAGCGCTCTGACGGCGAGATCTGGGCTCCATCCATTTCCACCCCCACCCTCCGTTCCATCCTCACGGAAGCCTTCCAGCAGCACGTGACCCCCCTCAGTTGCTGCCGACGTAGCAGCAATGGGTGGCACGCTGACTGCTGAACTTCCGGCTCACCTTTCCACCGGCCGGCCGCCGCCTCCACCTCCACTGCCATTTCCGCCTCCACTGCATGCCGACCTCAAAGCCCAGCTCCTCGACCTCGACCAACGCCTCCAAGCCACCGCCACCGCCCTTGAGAGCTTGCATGACACCGCCGGCCTCACCGCCCAGGCGGTGAAGGACATCGCCGCCCAGCCAGCGCCTGCTGGCCCGCCGGCGATGCTCCCTCCACCTGGGCGGACTAAGTTGCTTAAATGCCTCAAGAAGGCTTGTGGCCGGTCTCACCTGCCGGCTGGTCGAAGTGCTTGACGATGACAATGTGGCTGCGCCGGGCGATGTCGGCTTCCTCGCAAAGATCGAGGGCTTGTTGCTTGAAGTTGTGCCGTGATCAGTGGTGGGCCGGGCCCACTTCAAATGTTCCGAAAAGTGTGACACTTTTTGTCGTTTTTTCGACCCATATTTTCGCCCGGCCGGTGGAGGTGGTGGAGGTGGTGTGCCATTTTTGCCCCCATCAGTGCTACTCACTGGTGAGCTGCACATGTCGGCTGTCCGCCTCAGTCCCCCGCGCGCGGGGGAAGGCTTGCCCGGCACCCGTGCTCCTCACCTTTAAGTACATGGCGGACAAGGTGGCGTTCCTTAAATGCCGCAAGAAGCTCTCGGAGACTCGCTTCACGCTGGACGACGACTTGACCCTGGCCCAGCCGAACAGCGGCGACGCGAGCTATGGCCGACCTACCTTCAGCTCCGGCAGAGCGCAAGGGGGAAGCCGGTATACTCGGGAGGGGGGCGGTCATCCACTGCGTTGACCATAAGCCCTGGCAGGCACCTCCTGCCACCTCAGACTAGGGAATATATATACGGTCCGAGGATGCGGATGGCGCTGCCTTCTATTCCCCCAACCACCGGCCTGACATCGTGGTGCTGGACTTTGAGGGGGGTGGCCGGCATCTGCTTATTGACGTTTCGGTGGCGCGGCCCTTGGCTCTTAGCCACGTGGCTGGGGCCTCCCTCACGGCAGGTTACACGGCGGACCGGGCGGAGCGGGCCAAGCTCCTGGCCTACGGCGACGTCGGGCACCATCGTGTGGTGCCCTTTGTCCTGGAGGAGTTTGGGGCCATGGGGCCCCTGACCTCCGCCTTCTTCAAGGAGTGTTGCCGGCTCCGGGAGGACCGGCTGGACCTGGAGGGCCAGCGGGCCCCATGGTCGGCGCGGACCTGGACGTCATATTAATGGCGTCAGCGCTTGTCGGTGGCGCTGACTCGGGCCATGGCTGACATCATGCTCCGCCGTACGCGGGCTGATTTTGCGGTGCAGCAGGGCTATTAGGTTCCTCCCGTTAGGCGTTTCCATTGGTCTTATCGTAGTATAGAGCTTTGACATGGCTCTGTATATAGGTTTCTAGCTGGGCGTTTGTTTTGGTTTGAGTGATTTCACTCTGCTGTAAGTAATTATATTTTTAATATATATATATTAAAAATATAATTACTTACAGCAGAGTGAAATCACTCAAACCAAAGCAAACGCCCAGCTATAACCAATATATATATATATTATAAAAGGGAATATATATTCATTGAGAATGATAGATTACGGAGGTGAGATAGGCATGCAACATAAGGAAAAACCCGAGAACTGGGAGAATAACCCTGAAGAAAGTAGTAATCTGACACAGACATCCAAGGATCACGCCAGCGGCACAAGGGACAACTAACTATACATCACAAAACTACACGCAGCAACAGCGCTGCCGGCCCACCATGCAGGCCTGGAAGGAATCTAGACCGCATGGGTCGCGACAAAGTCGGCCCGGGTGCGGCGGAATAACACATCAGCCACGGTGCGAGTGAGGGCGAGTGACAGACGCTGCCGCCAATACGAGGACCACGTGCGGGCCGACCACGGGGCGGTCTGACCCTCGAGGTCGAGGCGGTCTTCACGGCGCTGGCAGCACTCGTGGAAAAACTCCGCTGTCTTGGGGCCCATGGCCCCGAACTCCTCAAGGACAAAGGGGATGACCCGGTGGGGCCCCACATTGCCGTAGGAGGCAAACTTGTCGCGCTCAGCCACAGCGGCAGCAGCGCCGGCATCCACAGCCGCCCGGAGGATGTGGCGACCGGAAAGCGGCCGAGCCACGGAGACATCGATGAGCAGGTGGTGAACCCTGCCCGTCGTAGTCAAGCACGGTAATGTCGGGGCGGTGGTTGGGTGAGTAGAGGGAATATATATTTAATAATATAATTACTTACAGCAGAGTGAAATCACTCAAACCAAAGCAAACGCCCAGCTATAAACCTCTATACAGAGCCATGTCAAATCTCTATACTCCGATAAGACCAATGGAAACTCCTAACGGGAGGAACCTAATAGCCCTGCTGCACCGCAAAATCAGCCCGCGTACGGCGGAGCATGATGTCAGCCATGGCCCGAGTCAGCGCCACCGACAAGCGCTGACGCCAATATGACGTCCATGTCCGCGCCGACCATGGGGCCCGCTGGCCCTCCAGGTCCAGCCGGTCCTCCCGGAGCCGGCAACACTCCTTGAAGAAGGCGGAGGTCAGGGGCCCCATGGCCCCAAACTCCTCCAGGACAAAGGGCACCACACGATGGTGCCCGACGTCGCCGTAGGCCAGGAGCTTGGCCCGCTCCGCCCGGTCCGCCGTGTAACCTGCCGTGAGGGAGGCCCCAGCCACGTGGCTAAGAGCCAAGGGCCGCGCCACCGAAACGTCAATAAGCAGATGCCGGCCACCCCCCTCAAAGTCCAGCACCACGATGTCAAGCCGGTGGTTGGGGGAATAGAAGGCAGCGCCATCCGCATCCTCGGACCGGATGTTCGCGTGGGGGAAAACCGACCGAATCATAGTGGCGAGCACCACCGTCAGGAGTGACAGTGTGCAAATACAAATACCAATTCTGATTCTGTTGGCCCCCCATGCAGGCAAGGTAGTGAGTCCCCGTGGGATCCAGCGGCTGCCCACAGCTACCACAAGGCCGCCCGGCCGGAACAAGAGGCTGCGGGGCAAATAGCTGGTGCCGGAGCGCCACCGAGTAGTGGCTGGGAGCCAAGGCGAATGGGGGGCCATGGGAAGAGCACGAAGGTACGCCGAGCCCACACTCCGCAAGGAAAGCGAGAACAGCCACGCACGTCCCTGGGCGTTGAGGTCCGCGAAAAGAGCAATCCAATCAGCCGTGTGCAGAATACCCGCGTAGGTTTTCTGGTGTTTATCGATGACGCGAGCAGGGAATGCGGCGGGAGATTGAACGGAGGCGACCGAGGGAGTGCCGCGAGGGAGGTGGCGCTGTACCGCCTGAGCGGCACGGACGGGAGAACAGGCCTGCTGGATCTCAGCATAGGCCTCCTGGATGGCGGTGACGAAGGGCAATATATATATACCAGTAGTGTAGATTAGTCAGGCTGAGCCTAGCATGTGGCCCACGCGCATGTGCGCCAATAATGGCCCCCATGGATGATGCCTTCAGAAGTTAGCCAAGCCCTGCCTACTATAATGGGACCCCCATGGATGTTGCATTAAGAATTTCGCCATGCTATGCCATAAGTAAGTAAGTAAGTGCTTGCGTGTCATGCGCAAAGGCATGCCACGGCGGTACTATGCTAATCTCATTAGAAAAATAATTACACAAAAGTTTAAACAAATATCGTCTGCATCATCCCCCAACCGTTAAGCACTAGATGGGGATGTAATCCTCATCCGAGCTGTTCTCTACCGTATATAATGGCAGACGAGGCGGTAGTGTAGCGGCTATCCTCAGGACCGATAACCTCCACCTGCGGACTTCTATATATGGACCCTGGACCAGGCGCTGAGCCGGGCCAGCAGCTTGACGGCACCGTCACTCGAATGCTCCGTCATATCCTCGGCGTCCGCTACCAAGAACGCCGCACCCGGGCCGAGCTCTACTGTGAGTTCCGGCTCTTGTCACCCATACCATCCGACACCGCCGCCTCCTCTTTGCCGGCCATCTTGCCCGCACAGACCAGCTCTAGAGGTGGATACCGATGTGGGCCCTGCCGGGGGGCTTAAGACAGGCCAACCAGGTAGCTACACCTCCTCCTATGGCAGGGTCCCCTTGTCCCATCGCAACCCACTGGCAAACTTGCGCGCGCCCGGCGGGCACCGGCGCGGCGCGACCCGGACCTATATGTGACACAACTTCTTGAAGATGCAGGGCTTCTGGGACTATCCGTACTCCGCGCCCGCATGATTGACAAGGAGAAATGGGCTGCCATCTGCAATAAGCACCTTAACCGAGGGGTATGCTCCTGTTTTCTCCCCACGGGCCCCGCAGCCCGTTGCTAAATTAAATTAAATTAAATTATAACATGCCTCCGTGGGGAGGTCATGTAGCACATATTTCATGATGGATGGGGTGGAGGAAGCCGCGTGATCGAACTATCCTAACTCTATCTAGAAAATCCTAACTGCACTACTCATCAAAACGCCTCCTCCGCTTGGGGGGAGGTGGCTTGCCCACAGGGTCGGGCGTGTGCGCCTTGACAATCTTCTTCCACCGCGTCTTGTCCTGCATGGCAGTCCAAAGACGGGAGAGAGAGTGGATGCGGTGCTCAAACTGGGCTGGGACCACGAGGTCGTCCAGCAGCATCTGAACGTAGTTGGTGACAGGTTTCCCTACCCTTTTGGGAATGTCCTTGGGGCCAGGCCAGGTCAGAATGCCCGTTGCTAGCTAGCCAGGGTAGAAGTCCGCAGGTGGAGGTTATTGGTCCTGAGGATAGCCGCTACACTACCGCCTCGTCTGCCATTACAGTAGAGGACAGCTCGGATGAGGATTACATCCCCATCTAGAGTGCTTAACGGTTGGGGGATGATGCAGACGATATTTGTTTAAACTTTTGTGTAATTATTTTTCTAATGAGATTAGTGCTCATAATACTCCGTGGCATGCCTTTGCGCATGACACGCAAGTACTTACTTACTTACTTGCAACACACCACCTCCACCACCTCCACCGTTGCAGCACAACTCTGGACAGCAGCAGTGCTCAACTTGACGTACCTCCGCGAGGAGGCCGAGCTCGCCAAGCGCAGCCTTAACGTCATACTCAAGAACTTCGACATGGAGGAAGGTGAGAATTCCGTAAAGCTTGCACGTGCGTTTGAGAGCAAAATCCTTGATCGCATGGGCCTTCTTGGTGAGATTAAGCTGACCGCCCACCGCCTTCCCCACACGCGGGGCGAGGCCTGCAGGGGCGCCCCCGCTTCTTCTCATCTTTAAGAGCCCATCAGACAAGATTTCGTTTCTCAGACGCCGCTAGCGGCTCGAGAACACTCCCTTCACCGTGGACGACAACTTGACCCTGGCGCAGCAACAACGGCGACGGGAGCTATGGCCGACCTACCTCCAGCTCCGGCAAACCAAGGCGGGCCAGCCGGCCGGTGTATTGGAATGGGGCGGCCATCTACGTCGGCCACAAGCCCTGGCACGCGACCCTCTCGACCACCGCGGCCCGAGCGACTCCAGCCGCCCCAGCTTAGGGGAATACAGCAGTACAGTAGTAGTGTAGAATAGTTAGACAGTGGCCTTGTACATGCACGCCTACTACAGGCACTATACCAGCTGATTCATGCGCATTAATTAGTCATGTACATGTGTGCCCATGACGCGCCACACACCAGATGATGCCTAGCTTTATTATTTAGTTATGCTGCGACTACGCAGAGAGCCACTCTCTGCTGAGAAGCCATGCCTTAGCTTTTGTCTAGCCATGGATGTTGATTTTTCCCTCGATCCCCATGACATGCTCCCCCTTAGCTGGGCATAGCTTGATAGATCATGGGGGTGCAGGTGCCCTTGTGCACCTCGAGCAAGTGTCGTTTACATTCCCACCCTTGCAGGGAGTAGCTTAGAATGTATTAAAAGCCATATGCCCCTTCTCTGGGATATGTGCTACATTAAATCCCAACGGAGTTATGTTTCTAATTAATTAATTAATTAATTAATTAATTAATTAATTAATTAATTAATTAATTAATTAATTAATTAATTAAATAATTAATTCGTTCGTTCGTTCGTTCGTTCGTTCGTTCGTTCGTTCGTTCGTTCGTTCGTTCGTTCGTTCGTTCGTTCGTTCGTTCGTTCGTTCGTTCGTTCGTTCGTTCGTTCGTTCGTTCGTTCGTTCGTTCGTTCGTTCGTTCGTTCGTTCGTTCGTTCGTTCGTTCGTTCGTTCGTTCGTTCGTTCGTTCGTTCGTTCGTTCGTTCGTTCGTTCGTTCGTTCGTTCGTTCGTTCGTTCGTTCGTTCGTTCGTTCGTTCGTTCGTTTCGTTCGTTCGTTCGTTCGTTCGTTCGTTCGTTCGTTCGTTCGTTCGTTCGTTCGTTCGTTCGTTCGTTCGTTCGTTCGTTCGTTCGTTCGTTCGTTCGTTCGTTCGTTCGTTCGTTCGTTCGTTCGTTCGTTCGTTCGTTCGTTCGTTCGTTCGTTCGTTCGTTCGTTCGTTCGTTCGTTCGTTCGTTCGTTCGTTCGTTCGTTCGTTCGTTCGTTCGTTCGTTCGTTCGTTCGTTCGTTCGTTCGTTCGTTCGTTCGTTCGTTCGTTCGTTCATTCATTCATTCATTCATTCATTCATTCACATGGTCAAAATAATCACATTTGTTTGAGGTATTGATTCCCCCGCAAAATGGGCACTTTTTTGAGCCAAAAAAAAAATCAAATCATCAACACATCGAATGGGGTCATCCATATATTCGAAATTCCACAGAGTGGGGGGAAACACAACCCCAAAGTTTGAGCTCTTTCTGACAAGCGTAGCTCAAGTTATTGATTTTCCTGTGATGCCACCTGGGTAGACACTAAAAGAGAATTGAGCTAGTGCTGAGCCAAATGACATGTGTTTTGCCACCCTAGACACCCAAAAACATGCCCACTTTGATCACGGAGTGTGAGGAGGATGCCCGGAGCGTCATACGCCCTGGGCACCCCTCCATCGGCACAGCCAACCTTGTGAGTCTACCCTGAACAACAAGGCTGGTAGGACGACACGCCTGAGCAGCATATGTAATGCCTATCCCAGGCTAATAATGTGTGATTTTGTGCCAACAACCAAGTTGTTTCACCCAACAACACATTAAAATCCCTCTTCCAAAATGCCCAACAAGCCGGACATGTGGAGGACCACACACGCAGTATATAAAGAGAAAATAAGCTGAATTTTTATCCAGCCAACCCGTGGCTAGCTGCTCTGGTTAGCATGACAAAGGCTATCATTTACTCAGTGGGAAAGGTGAAGAGACCATTGGAACAACCTACCTGACGCATGTGCCACCAAAGCATTGTGTCCCGCAAAATGCACACTTCCTCCTTTCTAACAAGCACGAGCCACTTTGTTTAGGAGACAGGTGCCAGCTCGTCAGTGTCTGGGGAAAATGATGCCGCTGCTTAGGAAGACCGCGTGAATTTCCTCGAA
>RPFO01000225.1:127500-137500 GCA_009746045.1 Mesostigma viride | reverse complement strand
GCCAACTGTGATGCAGGTAACCGAATCCGTGCAAGTGGAGTTGTGGGGGAAAAAAACAAACATGTTATGTGCCTCACAAGGCAGCTTGACATACTGCGTACGCTGCGATTGAAATCCAAACAATAAACATGGCCTTTTTCAAGGCGAAATGTATCAGAGTTACTGTCCGTAGACCTGGAAGTACTGATGAAGTTGAAAGTTTTACGTCTTAGCCCATGGAGGGACTTAATGCCCATCGGATATTGGTGTGCGGCCAAAGAGTGAGGGGGCATAACCTTCTTAGAGAACTCTAAACTGAGGAATAGTTGCTGAGCTAAGCACACAAAACTAGTACTAGGCCATGTACATTACTGGTTGAGGATGAGTCAGATCTGGTTGAATGCTGACGTGAAGCCGCACAATAAAAAATACCCGAAGCCAGGAGCATGGGAACCGTATAAGTGCAGGACAAGCACCTTGCCCTGTAAACAAAGCAGGCGACTAAACCACAAACATAAGCAGGTAATGGATGGGCGTGTTGTATATCTTTTTTAACTGTCAGATAAAAGGATGCACTTAATTTAAGTCTTCTAATCCCGTCAGACCCATGAGTGGTCCCATGCCTTGCAGGGCCGTACCACGAGTAACCGGGTACTCTCAAGAGTGCGATTGGCCCAGAGCTTTCAAATCTGCCATTGCTTCAGCGATAGAATCTGGAATCCCACCACCAACTTTTGAAAAGGGGGTGCCTAGTAAGGCGTTAGAGCCGGCCCAGAGATCCACCTACAGCAGCTTGCCCACTAACCCATGAGCCAGATAAGTGCCCCTGTTGGAAGGTTATAAAGCGCAATAAAGAATATCACACCATGAGGCCCACCACGGAAGCCACATTGCAATATCATTGGCTATAAGACAGCCAGGGGGAACATGCACACGGTCACACGCACTCACCCATGACCGCCCTGGCCTGCGCCACTCCTGTCCTCAAGTCGGGCGAGTCCGACGAATTCGTCCCCGCACACAAGCTCATGGCGTTCAAGTAGGTATCAACCGCACAGCCGCCCACAACGAGCGAGGGACATCCAGCCAAAATTTCCAAGTATAGCTGGCCGCTACTTGTGCTCCGTGAGGTCAGTAAAGTGGACAATAGAACCTCGAAGCACGGGCAGCAGGGCCGGGACGAGGGGCCAACCCCACAGCTGGCATCGGGGCAGCCATTGGTGTCACTGTGCAGGTAGCTTGGGTACTGGCAGCTCGGCTGCTGGGATAGTGCGACGAGCAGCTCAAAGTAGAGTTTAAACTCGGCCTCATCGCACACGGAGGCAGGAGGTGTGGGTGTTGCTGGTGGTGGCGGCGGTGGTGGGGAAGGGGGCGGGGGTCGTCCTGTAGTGGGTGGTGACATCCGCCATGTGAATTTCTTAATGAGGACACGGGTGGAAGCATAAGGCGGGGGTCAGAGGGATGCCAGGATTGGGGAAATAGCCATGGGGAGATAGCCATGGGGAAATAGCAATGGGGACCTTAGGTTGCCACATGTCAATGCTGGTGATAGCAAGGATGCAGAGATCAGGGGTTAGAGGGGCGCTAGGCTGGACAAACTGTTAAATGGCATTCGCAGGTGAATAGTTGCCAAACTGACGAACAGGTGAATCAGGTTAAGTCACTTGAATGTTTGCCACGCGTCTTGCTGGTGTGCTTAGTAGTATCGAGCCGCGATTGCCACTGATGCCACATGCGCGCAACGGTTTCTGGCGGTATTCACATGAGGAATGCTCGGAGTGCGACAGCAGGGCCACTGTTTGCGGCAACCTAATAGTAGTATGAAAAGTGAAGGTTTTACGCTTCCTATTAATGGCAAACTTTTAGGGCAACATGTGGGGCCAGATATTGGGGCCTTGGGTAGAAATTGGAGGCGACGTGGGGGCCAAGCGGCCTAAATCATCCTGAAGGCATTACGCTAAGGAGAGCTCTCAGCGCCGAAAGTTTTATCCATGCTTAGCAGTGTTTCTAGTAAGGGTTTTTGCTCGCGTCAGACAGCTGACTCGTTGCCAACGGCGGCAAGTTAGCCAATGGAAGCTCAAGCGGGGAATCCGAAAGGGGTTCTCTAAGTTGCTACAGGGCCGAACGACCCCTGAGATAAGGTTTGGGGCACATGTCTAGCTTTTGAGTCAGTCTGACTTGTAAAAGCGCAGCGAGAAATGGGTTCGATCCATGATACAAAATTCAGAATAATATGACCTACTTCAACTGTTTTTCTGAATTTACTGTTACACTTAATTTCCCAGAATCTGGCTCGTCCAATGATGTTTCCTTCTCGGACGACCGGCCTGGGGGCTCACCAGCATTGCCGGACTGAGCCGATGCTGCTGCTACACCACTGGCAGCATTGCTATCATTTCCCCTTTTCCTCTTGCTGCGGTTCAGCTCGTTTGCTGCCTGGCCTACGCCAACAGTGGCACGCGGACTAGGCGCAGGCGCTTTGGCCATGTCGGCGGCCTGTTTCGGCATAAAAAAAGTTGCGATCCCCCCAGATTTAATTTTCCCCAGTATTCCTTCCGGCGCCATCCCTTCACCCTAAAACTTCCAACCCCCAGGTCGCTAACTTTTCTAGTTGACTATCAGACTAAACCATTGACGTTGTTAAATGGTCATACAATATTACTGACCCGGCCCGAAATTTCACCTACGCATCTAGTAATGAATGGATCCAACAAATCTAAAGCGTTAATCAACACACCTGGAATCCGATTCAAAGCAATCTACAAGGAAAGGATGTTCATCTAAATCAGGCAACCTCGCAAAGCTGCGTCAATCAGCTCATCAATCATATTCCGGAGGATCGACCATTGCCAGTCGTCCTCGGCTAGGTATTGTGCTACCACTTAGCATTCGTCTCGAACAGTGGTCTAGACTCTAGAAGTCTCGTCACTCTCGCCGCCAAGCAGGCAAGGGCCGGCAGGTCTGGCACTTGGCATGGTAACGGGCTGTTCAGGATTCCGCACTGTCTGACGCATAGACTCGGTGCACATGAGTACTGACGTGCTGCCTAAATTTACGCGTCAGACGACTGACGTGCAGTCAAAATTTACGCGTCAGACGACTGACGCGGGGCCAAATTTACGCGTCAGCTGTCTGACGTGCGGACGAAAAAGTCGGACGCGTCAGACACTGACGCGTCAGCGGCTGACGTATACGTCCCGTTACTAGAAACACTGATGCTTAGCTACAGCATGCTCTGCATCATTACTGCCAGACCTATGATTAATGCCCTGTAGCTAAGGAATGTGTTGAAAATTTTAATTTTAAAATCAACTGCAGTTTGTAAACACAGCAACCAACCTTAAATCAGCAGCAGCATGAGCAAGCTACAGGTTACTTCTACATGGACAAACCGCTCCGGTCATGCAAAAGAGAGCAATGCACTAAAGCCCTCTCACACCAAGAGAGAAGATATTGTATAGTGGATCATATGGCCTAAGAACATGATAGATAGTAGCATAGGACTGCAGAAAGTGCGGGGATATAGTATGTCACAAAGGCACAAATAGTCTGAGCGCAGAAATCATTGAAAAGGGGGAAAATACTACAGATGAGGGCACAGGGTTGTAGCTGGGCTCATGACACAGGCAGTGGGAACACAGCATCAGAGATAGAGGCACACTACTACAAAGGAGGTGAAGTTCTACAAATGAGGGCAGAAGAGTACACTAAGAAATAGTTATTCAGGGCATGACGTCACAAACAGGGGCACAATGTGTGAGCTAATCATTTCTAGAATGAACTCTAGTCACTTCTATAGCATTTCTTAACGCCAGGGAAGACTTAAGCAAAGCGAATACAACGCATTAAAACAGTAGCCGCTCACCTGATAAAGGTGGATTGGTCAGCGGTGGGCTGGGTGGAGGTGGGCTGGGTTGTGGGGGGCTTGGTAACGGGGGAGGCTGGGACGCTGCATGACAAAGCAACAGAAGATGCAAAAGGTACGTAAGCTATATGTATGATATGCCATGACAGGGGGCGCTTATATTTAGTGGAAGAGCACACACATGACAGCCCAACAAGCTTTCTCGCCCCTACAGTCAAATGTGTGCAAGACAGAGAAAAGCTTGTGAATATTATGACATGAAAGGGAGTGCATCAATTTGAGCCGGGGGGTGGGGGGGTGGGGGGCTGGGCGGGGAGGGGAGGGGGCAATACAAGAAAGACGCGCATGAGGCAAAAACTTAATTCGCTAACGCAGCAATTGAGCCATGATCACCCTATTGATAGAGGCAGGCAAGTGTGGCTCTTTATCTAGGGTAGCTTCCACAGAATCTATCACTCTTATGGGTTAATGTTATAGAGCACCTCAGCCCTGCCGATGTGAGTGAACAGCTTGTCTTGGCTATGGCAAGCGGTTGGGACCCGGTAGACCATGTGCACCCCGTGAGGTCATATAATCACATCTATAATTTGAATATGGAATTTGATCAGAATTCTTTGTAAGGCACCCTTGGATTTCGCATGGTCACTCTTATAGTACTGAGGTAACATAACAAAGGTAGTCCACGGGTATAGCCACAAGCCTTAGAGGGAACAGATGATTATGTTGCATTACCTCCAACTTACTCAACGTAAAAAACCTAAGCAGTGCCAACCAACACCACACTACCAAAAGCAACATTGCTAAACAACTAGGTGGCACAATAGGTGATACTAAAGAGTATCGTATGGTACTAGCTAACTAGGTAAGCAGAGTCCAACCACCATTTACACGGGCGCGTGACCTACGGTTGCCTTGCGATGCCGTGGCACTAATGCCATTACTGGCATAACACTCTGACCACCGTCTGCCAATGATTCCGCATGCAGCAGGGGCTTAAAGGCACGCCATCGTCTTGTAGGCTCCAACACGGTCACACATGTCACCACATCAACTATGACTTGCGCATAATCCTCCGAGAAGTTCACTGAAATACCATGGGCCCATACGATTACCACATAAGACAGATGGTTGCAAAGACAGCATTTTATTACGGTTGTCCTTCCAAACACAGCCAAACAACTTGGTCACTAATGCCTTCCAGCCTCAGTGCGAACAACTTGGGTTGCTGACAAAGCCACGCAGCCACGTGTGCTAACAAAGCCACACAAGTCTCGTAAGACAAAATGGTTCACCTGTCGATGGCAGCGAGCTGGGCCTGACCGGTCCCAAGGGATCTAACGCCGCACGCGCCAGCCTCAACTCCACCGTGGTGCTTGTCCCCGTGGCAATCACCACTGTGTACGCCAGCAATAATCCGCCGAACCCGTCCCCGATCCCCCTCAAAACCGACCTGGACCGGTTGTCCCTGTCGCCCGAAATCATCGTCCGCACGCCACTGCTGTTGCTGCAGGTGGCCTCGGTGATGTTGCACAGGTTAACCGTGAACCCAAACCCGCCGTTGACCGCTGCCACGCTGAGAGGGTCCATGTACGCAACCAAGGCCTTCTGCAATCCTGCCCCTGGGAGGGACACCAAGGCAAGCCCCGCTCCAGGGCCCAGCCCAGCCTCCCCTAGGGCGAGCGCGGTCGTCCGGCAGGTGTAGTTGCTGCCGGTGCTGGTCACATTGCAGAAAATGAAATCGTCGCTTGACCTGCGCTGGTTGTTAACCACGATCGCAAACGACTCGAGGCCAGCAGCCGGGGAGGCCACCACTTCGAGGCTGATGCCGATGGCCCCTGTGGCCATGGCGCCTGAGTCGGCCGCACAGGTGGCGCTCAGGCAGCGCTCCACGCCCTGGCCGCCGAGACCGCAGCCCGCGAGCACGACCGAGCTGGCAAGCGGGGGCACGCACTTGGCGTTGGCGCAGTTGAGGATGACCACGTGGCTGTTGGGGTTGGCGCAGGATGGGGTGGAGGTGTAGAAGAGGACGAAGGGGTTCCCGCTCGGGCGCAGCGCGAGGGTCATGGCCGAGCCCAAGCGTCCTGGGAGGGCTAACTGTTATTTTGAGGACATGTGGATGGGGGCAGGAGGTCATGCAGGTGCAAAGGTGGGGTGGCATGCCTGAGCAGTTGAGCAGGCTTGCACATGCTCGATCTGAAATGTCAACAGGATGCCTGGCTGCTACTTTGAGTGTCATTCATTCCTGGGACAGGATCCTGCAGGCGGATTGACCATTAGTTTACTTGACAGACAAGTACTAGTAAAGGAATCTAAACTACCGAAGATATTAGAAGTAAAAGGAACTACCTTGTGCTGCACTGGCATTTTCTCCAGAGCTGGTCTCATGTAGCAGCTCCCAAACTTAGACAGAGAGCCCAGGTTCAGCACAGCTATCCCCAGGACATGTAACATAACTGTGCTAGTTACAGAATTGCAACCATACGGGTATATCACCCTCACATAGCATTCCTTCCATACGTCTACAATGCCACGAAGGCACACCCTGTCACTTCCACTGCCACCGCCAACCCTCCTGCCGCTGACCCTGCAGCTAGTGCTGGCGATGCTGTTTATGAGGACCATGATGACGACGACGATGATGATGATGATGACACTGATGACATTGACGCTGACGCTGTTGCTGACGCTGACGCTGACGCTGATGCCGACGCCGACGCCGGCGCCGACGCCGAGGCTGAGGCCGAGGAGGAGGAGGAGGAGGAGAAGGAGGAGGAGGAGGAGGAGGAGGAGGAGGAGGGAGGAGGAGGAGGAGGAGGAGGAGGAGGAGGAGAAGGAGGAGGAGGAGGAGGAGGAGGAGGAGGAGGAGGAGGAGGAGGAGGAGGAGGAGGAGGAGGAGGAGGAGAGGAGGAGGAGGAGGAGGAGGAGGAGGAGGAGGAGGAGGAGGAGGAGGAGGAGGAGGAGGAGGAGGAGGAGGAGGAGGAGGAGGAGGAGGAGGAGGAGGAGGAGGGCGAGGGCGGCGAGGAGGAGGGCGAGGGCGAGGGCGAGGGCGAGGGCGAGGGCGAGGGCGAGGGCGAGGGCGATGATACACTCACGCTTTCATTCCAATGCTGCAGAAACACCGGGTATACAACAGTCTCAGCACTAGCCCAAAAATATTATATTCAAACAGTGCGGTAGCGCAGCAAAACTGTCACCCCGGACAGCAATAAACAGACGCTGAATACTTCCTTATAAAATACACTAGTGGCATAATGCATGGATCACAAGGAACAACAGCACATACATGGCTATGACAAGACATAGGAATGTAATGTCCCAAGCTACAATAAATCAAGAATAGCTCTAAACGACAAGCGCCCTGTTTGGCCTTAATAACACGATGGTAACAAACAGTACAGTAGCATAGTAAGCAAGCACCATGGTCTATATGGTAGTACAACACGCCAGATTTCCAGAGGCCGGCAGGTAAACATAATGTCATCATGGCGTCAGCATCCAATGGACACCACGTCAGCAACAGCTTGCGGCGCCACCTACCCGCGTCCCCCCTGGCGCCAGGTCGGTGCAGAACTCATCCGCGCAGGTGATGAGGAAGAGGTCGCTGGAGTTTGATACACCAAGCAAGATCGTTTTGTCCAGCAGCGTGAGGGCAGAGACCAGCTTGAGGCCGGGCGCAAGGGCGTGCCGCCGCACTAAGGCGTCCAGCGCGGTGCACATCCCGTTGGCACAGATGCGGACCACCAGCTCCCAGCCCTCCACGTAGATCAGTAGCGGCAGGCCGTTAGGACCGGCGGCAACCGCCAGCTGTCCCTGTAGTAAGCTGGCCGGGCCGGTACCCAGCGAGTTGACAGTCGTGCTCGAACAGAGGGCATCACTGCAGTAGGCAGTGAAGAAACTGGGCGGCTGGGGCTCCCAGATAAACAGGATAGGAGTGGTAGTGGTTGTCGCGGGGGCAGACGACATCATCCACACGTACACGTACGCGCCGGTACCTGAGAAGCTCTCCACCAGCCGGAAGAGGTCAGAGGTGGGAGAGGGGGGGGGGGCTGTGAGGTGGCGGGCTTGTGGGGGCTTGTGGCACCGATGGGGCCGTTGGAGATAGCGGAGGGGAGGGCGATGGCGATGGTGGCGAAGGGGGTGGGGGAGGCGAAGACCGCGGCGGGGGTGATGGAGGGGGGGGAGTGATGGTGGAGGTGTGGGTGATGGTGGGGGAGACGGAGGGGGTGAAGGAGGCGGGGACAAATGCGGCGGTGACGGGGGCGGTGGTGGAACAGTGACATAAATGGTTACTGTGTCACTGTTGTCTGACCCAGACGCTGACGTCGAATGGTACGTCGTGGCCATCGGCACATAGGAGGTGGGGAGTGGTAAGTTCCCCTGCGTGCTCACTTGATACAGAAACGACGACGTGGCGTTTGCGCTCGCCGGCAAGTCATTGGCGGTCCCGTCCAAGCTCACCAGACCCGTGAGGTTGACCGAGAGGTTCGGCAGCCAGGCCCACAGGCTGGAAAATGCGACCGTGACGCTGTACGCTGGGTCCGTCCCTTCGTTGCTGACAGACACACAGAACTTGACAAAGCTGCCATCTGGCACAGTCACGCTCCTGCTGTCGTCCAGGCCGCACACGCCCGTGGCGGGCGCCACGGTCAGCACGATCACAGGCCGGGGGGCACCGGCGCCCGCAAACGCGTCGGTTTTCTTGACTGGCAGGTTACCGCTCGCGGTGCCGCCCGTGGACACCGTCGGCAGTATCATGCCGAAGCTGACCGCGCTGACCTGAAGGTTCCCGGTGGGGCGCGTGCCGGCCTTGCAACCGATTCTGGCGTCCGCTCGTACGATTACAACCTCCCCCGTCTCCAGGTCCGAGACCTGCTTGGTGGATCACGCGAGGTGACTCGGAGGCAGTAGTTAACCCATGTCTCATGATCAATGCAAAGGATGCCACGTGTCGGGCCACAAGCATGCATGCACACAAAGTAGATGAAGGACACATACACCTTGTTTTGGAGGCTCAATCATCCAGCAAGGGGTACGACATTTAGGCAGCCAACCAAAGGCCCGTGGTGACGCAATGGCTCGCATACTATGGCATCATATGCCATCATACAGTGCTGGGAGATGTTTTTCACGTGACAGTCCAAGAAAATGAAAGGCATCGAACTTCCACGTCTACATTACCCTTGTCAATCCTGGGGGCATTGGACTCCATGCTCTCCAAGACTGCCAAGACTTTGAGCTGAAGGTGACTATACTTAGATAGCTCCACCAGAGCCAGGTTATTCATCAATACTCCAGGCTGGTACTGCATGGGGTGGGTGCATGCACTTTGCACATGGAAAGCTGGCTACTTTAACCAGACTGTAGGGTCCATGCCTGGCTTACCGCCAGCCTGCCGTTGACCTTATCATGTAGTTACGGGTGTGCAAATCATGTGTGATCCAGCTCCATGCCATGCATGGACACTCGGGACTTACATCCATGACGAGTTGCAAGTCAGTCGCTGGGTTGGTGGCAGCGTAGAGCTGTGATCCGGCAGGCAGGAAGCTCGTGCTCGCGACAGTAGCAACACTGCCGCCGTCACTATTTATAAACCCGCTGTCGTAGCCGTACATGCGTGGGCCGCCGTGGATGCCCGTCCCGTTGTCGCCGTTCTCGACCAGACCATAGTTGACACCCACAAAGGTGATCTTGTCAAACGCTGTCCCTTGCTGGCCAGTCGTCTTGGCTGCAAAGTTTGCCACGATGCGGCCAGTGACGGGGGGGTCCTCCACGGCCCCTCCCACCGTGATCTGCAGGCGCGGATTATATAGTAGTGCTGTCATAGGGTATATAAATTCCAGAATGTGTGTGCAAGACAACCAATAAAGTATATTCGACATTGCTGTTCAAGGGCATTCAGACTCTTTCAGTAATTATCAAACAATATACTAAGCGTGCAATAGCCTGTTGTGATCATTGGTAACAACCCCGCCATGCTGACGGAAACAGCTTTGTATCAAGTTGAATACAAGGCATATGCATGTGAGCGGTCTGTAGGCTCCTAAACATGCCTATCAAGTAGATCATGTGAGCATGCACTCAGCTAGCCCAGTAGATGCGCGCTGCATGCGCAGAAAAGATCTTTAGGGCTCAGCCCAGTAGCTTTAGCTGCCTGCA
>RPFO01000225.1:0-122500 GCA_009746045.1 Mesostigma viride | reverse complement strand
GTGCTCCCCACCCCCGTGCTCATCGCTCACCGGGCGTTCAACACCACCACCACCATAGCCGTGTCGCATGCTCACCACATTTTCCCCACCACCACTGCACCGTGGGCTCTCCGCACACTCATTTCTTGCATGATTGTAATATCATACATACTATACTATCCTGGCATGATGGAAACATCATCCGGCATGATGAAAATCTAAGAATAGTGCCTCAGTCCCCTCTTTGCATGATGACGTCATCCGTCCTCCCTCCTGTGTGGTGAGACGATGGTACTTGGGGCTATCCTTGAGATCGCCTCGATGCAGCCACCCTCGCCGTCGGCAGCTGCTATCAGCCCACCTACTAGCATGCACATGCCTGTGTGGTTGTGCACGCCTCAGCTCTTGTGCATGGAATCATGAGAAAATGCCAGCCATGGCCGCTCAGCGGTTACCGTGTACGTTCACAAAGGGTCGCAGTCACCCTAGTGCTGGCTGGAAGGCAGATGTGGGCGTGTTGGGGCCGGGGGGGGGGGGGGGGGAGGAAGCGGAGGCGCTGGGGATGGATGCCTTACAAAGCTTTAGTTCATGGTGATGAAACTGAAGCTTGGTACGGCAGCCATCGTTGCGGGTTGGTTCCTTACCATTGAATGGGACATGGGACACACTCACCAGGACTAGAAAAAGTAGCCAAGACAGCCCCCCCCAGCCGTGCGGATCTCTTTCCTGCCGACGGGGTCAAGGGGACAAGCCAGCACGCCGTGCATACTGCAACACCCTAGGTTAGAATGCGACCCGCGGGGCGTGATTGCTGCGACATACTTCGCTCAGACTGTTGATCACCGTCCTTGGACAGACAGGAACGAGACAGGAGCATTACCTTTTTCCCATCCGCCCTGTGCCTGTTCTCTTGGCGTCCGCGCCCTGTGGTTGTTGCGGGTGCTTGCGTGTCATGAATGCTTGCCGACCGGCTTCCGCCTCGTCGCTCATTTTCTGTCGTGTCCACTTGGACAGGACATGTGAGATGAGCTGGTGCCGCCACCGATGCGAGAACATGCTGGTTTTTAGTTGTTCTTGTCCAGCGTTTTGTCTGAACCATGTCAGTGCGTGTTTTGCAACGTGCACGTCATCAATATTTCCATCACCTGTACCCTCGTTTGGGGCTTCGTCTCTTTGACGCACGTGAACTGACTACCTTCATCTCTGCTTTGCACGCTGCCCCACGTGCACAACCGCATTCACTTGCCGTGCAAGTGCGTGCAGGTTGCTCGAAAATGACAAAGTCTTTGAGAGGGAGGCGGTGTTGGCCAGCGACCACAGCAGGTACGCGGGCAGAATGGTCTACCCCCAGGCAGCACCCTCTGCGCCCCTACAAGGTCCCCGTGGGGGCCGAGGGGTATGCTCTTGTCGCAGAATTGTTAGCCTGCCTTTGCCCTCTTCAGTTGATGCCTGCGTGTGTGTCCCACCTCTCCTGTTGGCAGATTCTAGGATATGAAAGGTTCTTGCCGGCCGGCTTGTCGCCGATGGTGACAGCCATGGAGCATACCTTCGATGGACTTTGGTCGTTCTGAACACGATGCCGATCTAGAACTTAACCAGGTCATAAGTTTATAGAACTCAACCAGGTCATATATTGATACTGCTGGAACTGGTCATAAGTTCATAGAACTCAACCAGGTCATATATTTATACTGCTAGAACTTAACAGGTTATAAGGGTATGGGTTAGACACCATAGGTGCGGAACCTTAATCTGAAGCATGGAAAAGCTTCCACTTGATTCTAACCGCGGTTCGCTCTGGCAGCGGTCATTCGGGTGATGTCGTCCCTAGCAATGTTTTAGGTGCGCTGTCTTTCACTTTGTTATCAAAACGCTCCGTGCACGGGTTACTGTCATGTATACTTTTTTTTCCTTAGCGCGCGTCTGCATGGACGCAAAGGGGTTGCTGCTGTCGGAGCCCATGCCATGGGTACCTGTTTGCACACGCACCGGCACCCGTTATAGCCTATGAGTCACCTTCAAGGAATGCTTATGTGGCTCATGTGTGTATAGTTGTGCTCCTCTCGATTGTGTGAACAAGACCACAACTGAATACCCAACCAAACCCTGTCATGAAGAGACAAACAGCTTGCTCTACAGTATGAAATCTACTGTATGAAATCTACTCCACATGTGTCTTGCTCTTTGCTGCCCCTGACCTCTCGCCCATCCCTTCCCCCTGATCTACCGGCTGCATCTGCGCCCTTGTTGACTACACACAAACCACCACACACACACTACCACTACACTCAAACCATCACACACACACACACACACACACACACACACACACACACACACACACACACACACACACACACTACACACAAACCACCTCCTCGCCATTACAGGTATTATGGCGCCCTGACAGCGCGGCAAGCACCCCAAGCGGTACGTGGCCCCCCCACCCCCCACCCCCACCCCCACCCACCCCCCACCCCCCACCCCCACCCCCCACCCCCCAACCCCCACCCCCACCCCCACCCCCCACCCCCCACCCCCCACCCCTTGCCCCTCGCCCCCACCTGCGATGCAACCCGGGTCCGTTAGCTAATCCGACACGAATGGCGCCCCCGCTTCCTATGGGTTGTCTCACATGTTGGCATGACCCATGTGGTCAGTGTGAGCGGGCCGCCGTGTGGCATCACCTGTGCGAAAGACACTAGTAAGGCCATGTGAGCTTTCATAGGGCCAGGCCAGGGATGCGGGGTGGCGCCTGCATACGCCACACAAGTATTTAGAGCAACTCGCTATTTCGCCCGGTTGTCGTAGTACTGGTGGATCATTGTGTAAGCATTAGTGGATGATTGCAGCTAGAACAAGTGTGTATACTAGCATCTTTTTGCTGGCCTCGGGTCATCCACGGCTTCCAATCCAGACCAGCTCCCTCCCTGCAGGCGCTTTGTTTTTGCAAGGGGCGGTTACCTGGCAAGTGCCACGCCCCGAGAGCGAAACAAGCTTCCAGGGCTTCAGCAATACCCTGCATCTGCCCCACTCCCTGCAGTACCCTGAGCACCCAAAACCCTGAGCACCCTGAGCACCCAAACTCATGACATGACTACACACATGGTGGCCCCCAACCAATAGGCAATCTACCTTTCGGTTCGTCCCAGCCTTGTTCCCTCAAACGTATCCCTCTCGCTCCTCGCCACCCAAACCACCGTATGACTTAACCGGATGGCCAGTCTAGACACGCTAACAGATATTGCCAAGAATAACCCCCGCCCCCTGCTCTCCCCCCGCCCCCCCCCGCCTCTTCTCTTCCCCTGGCCGGGATCACCAGGAGCCGTCCCTCAGCGGCTCGCAGACCGCGCGCCGTGAGAGTGCGATCCCCAAGGACTGGCACCTGGTGGAGAAGCTGCCCGTGACAGACGCCAGCCACAGTGTCGGCACCGAGGCGAGCGCGACCTGGATCAGCAAGGGCGCACGTGTGGCGCCGGCAGGGGCCACAGGGATGGAGGCCATTCGCCGCGCGCCCGCCGACACGGTCGTGTTTGAGACCATCGAGTTCCCCAAACGGGGCGGCCCAATTGGCCGGAAGGATGCCGTGCTGCTCTACCGATGGCTCCAGGAGGCCCTGGTGGTCGCCGAACAGGAGTTAGTGACCGCCGAGGCAGCCAGGGGGGGGCTAGGGGCCATAGGGGGGGCGAATAGTGGCAGGGATGGGGTCACCAGCCCAACTGCATTGCGGGGTGGGGTTGTGACCAGCCCGAGTGAGCAGTGGGGCAGCAGCGTCACCAGCGTGACCGCTGCCGGTGGTAGCGGTGACCTGCGTGCCGGGAATGCTGGCGGGAGCGCTGCTTTGAGGGACGTGACGGTTGACCAGCTACTTCTTGCTGAGGCACACCTGTCGGTGTACTCCACAGCGGCGGCCGAGCTGGCGACCCAGGTGGGCCAGCACTGCGCGGAGCAAGGGCAGCTGGTGGCCGCGGTCTGGGAAGGGGCGGAGCGGGCACACAAGGTGGTGACGGAGCGGTTGCGTGCGGCAGCAGTGGAGCTGAACGGCCGCTGCGCAACGCTGCGGGGTCGTCTCGCCGAGATGGAAGCACAGCAGGCGGAGGAGAAGAAGGCCATGGCGGCGCAGGCGGCAGCCATCACCGCGCTGCGGCAGACGGTGGAGGCGCTTCAGAGGGAGAGTGCGGAGGCAGCGAGTGATTGGGATGCGACGACAGGGAGGCAGCGCGAGCTGGAGGCGACTATCCTGCTGTGGCTGCCCTCCTTCCATCGCTACCAGGTCAGCGCCGGGCGGCTTTGCTCCAAATGAACACTAAAGCCTTAGAACTGGCTCCTTTAGCGGGAGTATGCTTCGTTGTCGAGGGGTGAAACCTGGCCGGAAGACGCATATTGCCTCGTTGCACCCTCCGGTCGTATGCATTACTCTGACGGCACATTCCCTTCTCAAAACCCCTCCTTTCACTCTTTCCATCAGCCCGTTCTTCACACCTCTCATCACCATTATCCTCACCCCTCTCGTTACTCTTGTCATCACGTAATCTATGAAATTTCCTTCCCCCCCCCCCCCCTCTCCCTCTTTTCCCTTCCTCCCCCCATTCTTCATTACCGTGATGCCTGTTGGCCGAATTTCTTGCTCCCTGTGCCTGCACCTCGTCATACTCGCGGCCCGCGGTCACCAGGACACGGGCGTGATGCATGCTGACCCAATGTCTCACTCCCCTTACCTACGCCTCATCTCAATTATTGTCGTCGCTGTTTCACTAAACTGCCCCCCCCCCCCCCCCCCCCCCCCCCCCCCCCCCCAGAACATGGATGTGATGCTCGACTATCTCGACAACCGCGTGGTGGACGGGGAGGCCTTGATGGCCAAGCAAACGGCGGTAGAGGCCGCTGCCAAGGCACTGCGACAAGATGTGGACAACCTGCTTGAGCTGCTGCTGGCGCTCGGCCGCACCGTGCGCCAGCAGGCACAGCAAGCCGGTGGCGACCTGGATGCGCCGGACACCTGGAAGGCCGAGCTCCATCGTCTACTGGTGGAGAAGAACGGGCTGTGCACGTGTCGCCAGGCGGATGTGCCTGCGGTGCCGTCCGCGTGCCTCGTCTGCAAGAATAAGTCCACGCTGCTGCAGGTGACTGGGCTTCGAGAGGGCATCCCCGGAAGGGAAGGCTTTGGTGTTTTATCCGCTGGATGGATAGTGGTTTGGGAAAGTATGGGGATGTATGTCTGGATATCTGTGGTTCGGGAAGAGCTCCCTAGTCCTAGGTTGTGGCCGCTGGGGATGTTATATCGCACTATGTGGTAGGATATTGCTGCCGATGTCACCCTCATCTGCTTTCTCTGGGAGTCCTTATTTCTGGCGTTCCTCGTTTCTGGTAATGGCGTCCCTACGCAGTGCCTGCATCCACATTCCCTTTCTTTTTCCTCCGTATCCTGTCGTGACCATGCTGCAACCAACCGTTTTCTACGAGTCTTTTCTTCTCCCCTTCCTTTCTCCCGCCCGCGACACTCACTGCCCATATCTGCCCTCGTCTTCACTGTTTTCCTAACTTTTCTTCCCATTCGTGCCCCTTTTGCTTCCCTTTTCCCTCACTCGTCTTCCCGTTTTCCATTTTCCTTTTCTTCCTCCTCCCTCTTCCCTTTTCTCGCCATGGCCCATCCTTCCCTCCCTCTTCACTATGGTCACGACGGCCCATCCGCCCCTCCCCGCAGGTCCTCAAAGTAGACCTCAAGGGGGCGCGCGTGCAGCAGCAGGCCTGCCTCGAAGAGCTCTCCGGCGCCAAGCTGCAGCTGGAGATGACGGACCGCGAGCTGCGCGCGACCAAGGCCGCGTTACGAGAGGCGCGAGCCAACCTGGGCGTCAGTGCGGGGCTGGGTGGCTCGCGGGCCATGACCGCGTTTGGCCATGCAGACCCCTCGTCAGGGTGGGGCCATGATAGCCTCGACATGGGCTTTGCTGTGTCCTTGGAGTCAGGGGGTGCTTCAGATGGCACCGCCATGTCGCCATCTTCATCCTCCGCCGCATCCACCTGGCGGCGTGAGGACGTTATCCCTCACTCCTTCACCCTCCTCTTCTCCGCACGCACGCTCCGCTCCCTCGTCCCAGGACCGCGCCTGCCCCCCCACGTGCGCCCCTTTCCCCGCCGCGCCACGCTCACGATCGTGCTGCAGGCGTTTGAGGAGTGGGCTGGTGGAGGGCTGGGTGGCCCCGCCTCGCTGGCCGAGTTGACCCACGGGCTGTTCTTGCTGAGCTACGGCCGCCCCAGGGACGCGGACGAGGCCTGCTGCTCCCTGCTCGCGTCCCTGCAGGAGCACGGCCGCGGCGTGCCAGCATTAGAGCTCTTCCTCCTGCTCTGTGGCGGTGCGCTGGTGCCGGCGCCTCACAGTGGTCGCAGCACGCCGGCCAGTAGCCATGGCGACCGCTCGGCGGCCACCCAAGGTGACGAGGTGGTTGCTGGGGCGGGAGCCGAGGGCGTCACCGGGGGGCAGAAAGGACCGGATGATAAGGATGATGGTCATGGTGACAAAGACGCAGATGGTGGCGGCAATAGCAAGGGAGGGCAAGAGACTGCTGAGCCCCTCGCCCCTCCTGCCACCGCCTCCCCCCCCAGCCCCCCCACCGGACCCCATGTCCGCCCCCGCATGCCCATGTTCGGCGACCGTCTCGTCCTGCGCGTGCTGCGGGGGATACTCATCGCGCCGTCCACACCCGCGGACGGGTCCCTGGACAAGCTGCGCGCGGCGTGCCTCGACGGCGCGTCTACCTCCGGGTCAGGGGCATCTGCGGGGGACCCTGGCCAGCTCAACGCCAGCTTCAAGCGGGGGAGCCCAGGGATCGCGCCGCGGGCTGTGTCGACAACGCCAGGTGGCAACGCGGGTGCTGGGGGGTCAGATGCGCCGCTGAGCCCCCGCGGAGCAGAGGACGTAGCCCAGGGAGAGGGACAGGGTGTAGGCCAGGGTGAGGAGGGGGCAGGGGAAGGCAGCCAGAATGCTCCGCGGTCTTCACATGGTGGGTGTGAGGATGCCGACATGGTGGCATTGGACCGCGTGATTGCCGGCATCCAGAAGGCGGCGGCGGCGCTGATCCCGCGGCGCCAGCTGGACGCGCTCTGTGACACAGTGACCACGCGCGCGGTGCCTGTGGAGGGCGGCAAGAAGGGCGTGGCCAAGGGGAGGAAGGTGCGTTTGTGAGCGCGGCCAAGGGGAGGAAGGTGTGTAGGGTTGGAGGAAGAAGAGAACTAGGGTTAGGGCAACGGGTACCTAGGGCTACAGGAAGAAGAAAAATAGGGGTAGGGCAATCAGTACCTAAGGTTAGAGGAAGAAGAAAAATAGGGGTAGGGCAACCAGTACATAGGGTGAGAGGAAGAAGAAAAATAGGGGTAGGGCAACCAGTACCTAAAGCTAGAGGAAGAAAAAAAATAGGGGTAGGGCAACCAGTACCTAAGGTTAGAGGAAGAAGAAAAATTGCGGTAGGGCAACTGATCCTTAGGGTTAGAGGAGGGAGGAAGCTATTGGCACAAAATATCTGTTTTGTGGCAAACCGAGAATTTTTGGCATGTTACCTAACCTAGGGGCATGTTACCTAGGGGAAGATGGCTCCCAGGGTTATGGGATGGAGAGATGCAAACAGGGAAGAAGGTGCATGCCCTACAGCCATGGGGAAGGGGGTATCTACAGTAGGGTGCGGGCAAGGGGATACATACCCCATGGCAACGGCGTCGACACTACTTGGGGAAAAGGATAGGGGAAGGAGGTCACGGGATAAACGAGGCGGCAACACCCAATAGGGGATGGACGAGGTGGCAATACCCCAAAGGGGCTGGAGGGGGCAACAATTAAAAGGGGATGGACGAAGCGGCAACACCCAAAAGGGGATGGACGACGCGGCAACACCCAATAGGGGATGGACGAGGCGGCTACACCCAATAGGGGATGGACGACGCGGCAATACCCAAAAGGGGATGGAGGAGGCAGCCCCCTTAGGTAGGGTAATGGTAATTGGTGCCAAACAGATACGATGCATTGCTGGGATCCTACACTGTGCCTGACTCGGCCGCTGCGAATCCTTGACCTTGAATCCGCTGGCATTGATCACCTTCCTTCACCTTGGATGGGTTTGCTTTCCATCGGGTGGCTTCCTCTTGATTCGATCCGTTGCCTGGCGGGTTGGCTACCCTGCAGTGCCACCTGGTTCCACATGACTACTTTCCTCATGTCTGCATGCCTGCTCACATGGGACCTTGTAGGGTGCGTGCTCCGATGCGGCTGCACCCTGTCGAGTGCGGCACTATTGTTGATGCCCCGGCAACACATTCAACACCTTCTGCACCATCTCCCTGAGATGTTGCAGCCATTGAAATAATGCAGACCATGTGCGCGCTAATGCGTGGATGGCTGCTGCAGGTCAAGCCTATTCATCGCCCGCTCTTGCACCCACCATCGTGTGCGCCCTGCGGCCCGCCCACACCTGCGCATATGCCAACCGACCCACCCATACTTGCACACACGAGAAAACAAACATGTCTGCCAGTGAATAATTTAAAGAGCCACCGGACCTACCCGCATTTGGACACATGCTAACCAATTAAACCACGCTTCAACCAACCCACCCACGCTTGTGTGCGCACGGCCCCACCTGCCAGGTTTCCCTGTTCGCATCGCTGCAGATACTGATCGAGGCGTGGGACGGGGTGCTGCAGGAAGAGCTGGTGCGCGTGAAGGCGATGCTTCTGCTGTCGTGCGACCCGCTGCCGGGCCAAGCGCTGCCCACACCCACACAGGCACAAGCTCAGCAGGCGGCGAGTGGGGGGCTCGACATCGGGGCACAGACCGACTGCGGGCGATTTGTGGACACAGCGCGCAAGGTAGGCGCTGGTAGGGGCTGGTAGGGAAAGGGAGGGGAGGGAGGGAAGGGAGGGGTGAGAGCAGACGGAGGAGAGGGAGGAGAGGGAGGAGAGGGAGGAGAGGGAGGAGAGGGAGGAGAGGGAGGAGAGGGAGGAGAGGGAGGAGAGGGAGGAGAGGGAGGAGAGGGAGGAGAGGGAGGAGAGGGAGGAGAGGGAGGAGAGGGAGGAGAGGGAGGAGAGGGAGGAGAGGAGGAGAGGGAGGAGAGGGAGGAGAGGGAGGAGAGGGAGGAGAGGGAGGAGAGGGAGGAGAGGGAGGAGAGGGAGGAGAGGGAGGAGAGGGAGGAGAGGGAGGAGAGGGAGGAGAGGGAGGAGAGGGAGGAGAGGGAGGAGAGGGAGGAGAGGGAGGAGAGGGAGGAGAGGGAGGAGAGGGAGGAGAGGGAGGAGAGGGAGGAGAGGGAGGAGAGGGAGGAGAGGGAGGAGAGGGAGGAGAGGGAGGAGAGGGAGGAGAGGGAGGAGAGGGAGGAGAGGGAGGAGAGGGAGGAGAGGGAGGAGAGGAGAGGGAGGAGAGGAGGAGAGGGAGGAGAGGGAGGAGGGGAGGGAGGGAGGGGAGGGAGGGGAGGGAGGGGAGGGAGGGGAGGGAGGGGAGGGAGGGGAGGGAGGGGAGGGAGGGAGGGAGGGAGGGAGGGGAGGGAGGGGAGGGGGAGGAGGGAGGGAGGGGAGGGAGGGGAGGGAGGGGAGGGAGGGAGGGAGGGAGGGAGGAGGGAGGAGAGAGGAGAGGGAGGAGAGGGAGGAGAGGGAGGGGAGGGAGGGAGGGAGGGGAGGGAGAGGGGAGGGAGGGGAGGGAGGGGAGGGAGGGGAGGGAGGGGAGGGAGGGGAGGGAGGGAGGGAGGGGAGGGAGGGGAGGGAGGGGAGGGAGGGAGGGAGGGGAGGGAGGGGAGGGAGGGGAGGGAGGGAGGGCGGGGAGGGGGGAGGGGGGGGAGGGGGGGAGGGAGGGAGGGCGGCGAGGGAGGGGAGGGAGGGGAGGGAGGGGAGGAGGGGAGGGAGGGGAGGGAGGGGAGGGAGGGGAGGGAGGAGAGGGAGGAGAGGAGGAGAGGGAGGCGAGGGAGGCGAGGGAGGGGAGGGAGGGAAGGGAGGGGAGGGAGGCGAGGGAGGGGAGGGAGGGGAGGGAGGGAGGGGGGGAGGGGGGAGGGGAGGGAGGAGGGGGGAGGGAGGGGAGGGAGGAGGGAGGGGAGGGAGGGGAGGGAGGGGAGGGGGAGGGGGGGGAGGGGGGGAGGGGGGGAGGGGGGGAGGGGGGGGAGGGGGGGGAGGGGGGGAGGGGGGGAGGGGGGGGGGGGGGGAGGGGGGAGGGGGGGAGGGGGGAGGGGGAGGGGGGGGAGGGGGGGAGGGGGGGAGGGGGGGAGGGGGGAGGGGGGGAGGGGGGGGAGGGGGGGGGGGGGGAGGGGGGAGGGGGAGAGGGGGGAGAGGGGGGAGGGGGGAGGGGGGGGGGGGGAGGGGGGGAGGGGGGGAGGGGGGGAGAGGGGGGAGAGGGGGAGAGGGGGAGAGGGGGAGAGGGGGAGAGGGGGAGAGGGGGGAGAGGGGGAGAGGGGGTAGGGTTGGATCGGGTACCGTGAGAGTGCCCGGCCTCGGGTACCGGTATCGGGTACTGGTAGTACCGATACTGGTACCAAGACGGAGCCCCAGGTACCGAAGTCATTTCGTTGGTACCCGAGGCACTTGGGTACTGGTCGGGTACCGGTCGGGTACTGGTGCGGCGCCTACAAGGCCGAGACCTTTGCGAGTCCAGGCACCGTGTCTGGGCATCACTTCTGGGCATTCTCTGGGGCCCTCTGCCGTTTCCACTTTCCACCGATATGTTTCTCGGAACTCGGCATGCACGGCCACCTACTTGGGTGCTGCAGATGGGACTCTCCGCGCCGACGCCCATCCTTCTTGCGTGCTACCGGCGGGCAGTGCAGGCATCCACCACGCTAAGCCTCAGGTACGCGTGGGCAAGGGTGGGGGCAAGGGTGGGGGCAAGGGTGGGGGCAAGGGTGGGGGCAAGGGTGGGGGCAAGGGTGGGGGCAAGGGTTGGGGCAAGGGTGGGGGCAAGGGTGGGGGCAAGGGTGGGGCAAGGGTTCCGACGGTGCCCTTATCTGGAGGTTTGCCCCGTTTTTGTTGGCCCATGCTGTCTTTGATAACTCAGCGGTCGCTGCGACAGTGATACCCATCCACTTCTCTGGCACAGCAACCTGCCTTGCCTTGCCAGCTGTAACCTGCCTTACGTCTACCTTGGCTTAAAGGCCACCATTCAAGGTAATGCATAAGGCTGAATAGTGCAGCAAAATAACACATGAAGGTTCCCACGAAGGGGAGGGGGGAGGGGGGGGGGGGAGAGAGGTTCATCGTATGAGCCGGCTTTCTCACTTCCACCCGTGCTGTACTGCGTACTGCTGCTGCCGCTGGCTGCCGCACCACATGGTCCCGGAAAATAATCCCTCCATTTCTATTTGGGATCCCATGCCGCTTAGGCGGTTGGCACTGGGGTGTGGATGCAATGGTAGCTACGCTTTGCATCTATATAATCTATCGAGCCTGACGTTGAGTCCTATTGGACGCGTGAATCAACCCATATTGGACATGCTTTTCCATTTGCGGGTATTTCCTCGTAAATGGTGGGAGAGCGATCGCAGCAATGGTGCTCACCACTAGACACTCCCGGCCAGTTAGGCTCGAAACACACGCCCTGATCAAGCATGCTGTTTCCGGCCCCACCGTCTAGGTCATCTAGTCGCTCCACACGTAAGCCAGCCATAATTTCAATGCACAAGGATACACATTTCCATCACCATTCATCTTCATCATCCTGAACGACTCGAAAACGCGGAAAAGATAACGGCAGGCTCGAGCTACCATGGTCCGGATTCTCCCGATTTCTGGCCTGCGCTGGTTGTCTCTTTGATGCTAGCCACTCCCAATTCGGCTTGCTATCGACTCCAGGCAAACCCTACAAAGCTTACCGAGCCTTTCAGCATCTCCTATCTGGCTTGCAAAACACTAGGGCCGCCTTGCAAAGCGGTCGTGCCGTTGCGCTTGCTAGCTGCCCTTAACAGACTTGCTGATGATTCTCATGAGACGTGCTGACGGATTTGTCACATCGTCACCCAGCGCGGACGCCCTATCCCGCATCCTGAAGCGGCAGGAGCTGAGCGAGGCCTTCCAGCGGCTACAGTTCAAGGAGAAGTCGGATGGCGAGACACCACGCGGCATGGTCTCGCTCTTCACTCCGTCGGAGGTGCCCCTGGCGCGCACGCGCGTGTGGCTGGCCCTTCTGGCCGCCTCGTGGGAGATGATCCAAAAAGAGGCCGCGATGCACATCAAGGTAGGGGGCTGTGGTGATGCACACCAAGACAACGGGGCATTTGCGATGTCAAGCCCGTACGTGTTGATCAATTGTTAGTTAGATTACTGGTGGTGCAGTTAGAGGCAGGGGAAGCTGGGGCCATGCCAGGGTGCGAGCAGTGAATAGGCCACAGGTGGCCAGGTATGCTTGAGTGCTTCTGCACCAATTTAATGCTTGAGTATCGGTGCACCGATCTTCCCCTTGCCACTGTTGTTGTTGATGTGTGTCAAATATGTCATTGAAGGCTATGATTCTAGTAATCAACAGCAGCGGCCTCTTGATAGTCATGCCAAACCTATAATTGCTGCTGCATGGTGGCCGTGCCAGTGGCTTATCATGATTTTGTTGCCATTGATGTGACAACGACGCTTATTTTTGTTGACTCATTATTTAGTATGACAGTGACAGGATTGTGACGAGGATGATCATGCCAGTGGCGGCGGCGACGGCAGTGATGGTCAACTGTCAACGCCGATTGTGCTCATGGGGCTGACGCATTTTGCTGCATTTGCTACATGGGTATGACAATGATGACGCTGCCGATAGCGACAAGGGCATGATGATGACGACAATCCTCAGCCAATCCTCAGCCCCCCAGCGCTCTCATCGAGTGAGACAACTATCGTTTCACGATTCCGGTGGTCATCCGCATCTGCGCTGCGCCACCCTCACTCTCATCCTTGCGGGACAGCTCACCACTTCATCGCCCCTGTTTTCTTTAATTAATACTTTGCCTTTTGACCTTCGGACGTGGTATTGTATAATGGGTCAGGCGCTGGAAGAAGAAGAGGGCCCCAAGCGAGCGTCGCTGTTGGATTTGGTGGAGAATATTACAGACGGCATTTCAAAGTGGCACTCAACCCTGAAGAAGGAGAAGAAGGTGGCGTCCATGTGGGAATGTTATCGCAAGCTGGTATTAGAACTTGAGAACCAGGCGACAGTGCCTTAAAAGCTATAAACTGGGCATTTTCTGGGCATTATCTGGGCATTATCTGGGCAATCTCTGGACATTAACAAGCCCAGGAAGCAGTTGCCAGCCAAGATTTACAAGTAACAAAACCCATGTAGAAGGACCACATGCCAATGTGATGTCACGATATTCAACATTGAGAATATTCTCATAATATCGTGATATAAGTGAGTGCGTCAACATGCACTGAAGGCATGCCACGGAGTACCCGGTACTTTTCTAAGCGAGTACTTCACCCGCGAAGGCAAGTGGCGCGACTCACTCGCCCAGGTCTGGAGTCGCAGATAGCAACTCCGCGTAATCCGTGCCATCGTGATGTACTACAATGTGTTTTTACTACAATGTGTATATACTACCATGTGTATTTACTACCATGTGTATATGCTACCATGATTCTCCCAATTTCTGGCCTGTGCTGGTTATCTCATTGATACTACCATGTGTATATTCATTGAGAATGATAAATTTCGGAGGTGAGATGGGCATGCAACATAAGGAAAACCCTGAAAAGAATTAAGAGCCCTGAAGAAATTAATAGTAATCTGACACGGACATCCAAGGATCACGCCAGCTGCACAAGGTACAACTAACTACACTGGTACGTTGTCTCCTTGGCATGCATCACAAATTAACTACGGCACGCAGCAACATCGCTGCCGGCCCACCATGCAGGCCTGGGAGGCATCTAGACCGCATTAAAATTAAATTAAATTATAACATGACTCCGATCTGATGCCTAGCTTTATTTAATTATGCCGTGCCCATGCAGGGAGTAACTCCCTGCTGAGATTCAATTAAATCAAATTAAATTATAACATGCCTCCGTGGGGAGGTCATGTAGCACATATTTCATGATGGAGGGGGTGGAGGAAGCCACGTGATCGAACTATCCTAACTCTATCTAGAAAATCCTAACTGCACTACTCATCAAAACGCCTCCTCCGCTTGGGGGGAGGTGGCTTGCCCACAGGGTCGGGCGTGTGCGCCTTGACAATCTTCTTCCACCGCGTCTTGTCCTGCATGGCAGTCCAAAGACGGGAGAGAGAGTGGATGCGGTGCTCAAACTGGGCTGGGACCACTAGGTCGTCCAGCAACATCTGAACGTAGTTCGTGACAGGTTTCCCTACCCTTTTGGGAATGTCCTTGGGGCCAGGCCAGGTCAGAATGTGCCGCCCGGGCTGTCCAAGCCGCTGGGGGCCGGCCAGACCGAGGGTGGTGTCGACCTGGCTAGTGCGTGCAAGGTGTCCTACAAATGCTATCCTACGCTGCCTAATCTCGTCCGAAACACGAGGCATGCCCTGATACAAAGACTCTGATGACGGACGCTCGGAAAAACCTACATTAAGGACCTGCCGGAGCATCCTGTAAACTGCATGTGCCGTCGAGCCGAGCTGCCAGTTTGGGTGGGAGGGTCCACGCCTCGGCGCCATACGTGAGCACCGTGAGGACGAGGACCTTGAAGAGCATGCGCTTGCGGTGCCCGTTAAGGCCCTTCGAGCGCCAGTAGGGTGTGAGCGAACGGAGCTTGGCCCAGGCAAGGCCGATGCGGGTGTCCACATCGTCGGCGGTGTCAGGAAGCCAGCTCCCCAACAGCTTGAAGCGGTCGCGGAACGGGACCTCCGTCCCGTCGAGCAGGCGCGGCAGCGGTGGTTTACTGGATGCTCCTATCACCATCGCCTCAGTTTTGACACTAATCTCCAGCCCCACCGCCCGCGCCTCCAGGCCCAGGCAGTCCAGCCAGGTCTGAATGTGCTCGGGGCTCTCGATGAGGGTGGTATCATCCGCATAAATCAGGTCGGCAAGGCGGTAACCAGGTCTAACCCCGCCGTGCTCTTTCACGTTAAGGATGTCCAAGCCTGGCTCGAACCCCTTAAGAGCAGTAAAGCGCGCACGTGCCCGGCGCATGACGTGATCCACGACAATAATGAACAGGTATGGGGACAGGACACAACCTTGCCACACCCCGTGGTGAAGGGGGAATGGTGGAGTGGTGCCCTCCGCAGTCCGCACTACTGCCTGTGAACCCTCATACAGACGGCGAATGGCAGCAATAAACGCAGGTGGTACCCGATCCAGAGCTAGGATGGCCCAAAGAGCCTCCCAGAGAACCGTGTCAAAGGCCTTGATATAGTCAACAAAAATGAAGACCAGCGGCAAACTGTCAGGGGGAAGTCGACGCACCTCCTCCATCAACCGGCGCGCGACAAACACAGCCATGACAGTGTTACGACCACGACGGAAACCCATCTGAGACTCACCCAGGTGTGGGTCCAGCGCGGCGCGGAGCCTGTGCAGCATCATGCGCATGAAGACCTTCAGCGCGGCGCTCTGGAGGCAGACACCCCGGTAGTTACCGGGGTCAGCAGCAGAGCCCTTCTTGTACAGCATGACGCGGATGGCCGTCTGCCACTCAGCAGGCGGAGGCTCGTCAGAGAGCAGGACACGGTTGCAGAACGCCAGCAGAAGATCCCTAACCGCCAGATCAGGGGTCTTCAGCAGCTCAGCAGAAAGGTGGTCGGCACCGACCGCCGCATCGTACCGCAGGCGAGCAAGGGCGCCGTCCAATTCCTCCAAAGTGAAGGGGGGGGCGACGTCGTCAGTGGCAAGGCAGCCCTCCTGCAAGGCGGGGACTTGGTAGTCCGCGGCCGAGGAGGGGGGCGCTGGCGGCGGCGGGGGTCCGGCGACCCCGAGGCGGGCGGCCGTCTCGGGGTGAAGCGGCGGGGGGGGGCGCGAGCCCCACCGGTCAAGGAAACATTGTGGGCCAACCAGCGGTCAAGGCTTAGTGGCTTACCGGCGCCGTGCCGTCCCCCGTGTGCTCCACCGGGGTGCGCTGCCGCCGGCCGCCGAGCCGGTCGAGGTGGTACCACATGTCCTTGCCCTGGTTGCGAGCCTGGCAGGCCTTGGCATCCGCGATGCACTGGGCCGCCTCCGCGTCCTGAGCGTGCTCGTAGGCCTCCACAAGGGCGGCCTGGAGCATGGGTTTCTGCAGCGGGTCCCGGTTACGCTTGAGGCGGTGCCGGGCGGCCAAGACCTTGGGGTCCTGGCGGTAGAGCGGGCCGGGCCGGCGGCGGCGGGGCATGACCGGCAGGTGCCGGGCCGCCAGCAACGGGGCACGGGCCGCAAAGCCCGCAAAAATGGCTGCGTTGGGGGCACCATTGTCCAGCTCGGCGACGTCCGCCCGGGCGTCCAGGGCCAACAGGTACTTCCGTCGGCACCAGTTCCGCTCGTGCTCGGCGTCCGTCCAGTCCTCAGGATCTCCCTTCAAGACCGGACGTAGAGCAGACCAGTCAGGGCGGACCACTGGGGCGCGGCGCGCGGGGACGTGGAACCGGAGCCGAAGGGTCGCGCGCACCAACCGGTGGTCAGAGCACACCGTCGGCGTGTCAAACACTCGCGGGGTGTCCAGAACCGAGGTGCACCTGGACTGCCGTACCACCACGTAGTCCAAACAGGCCTGACGGCCGTTAGGGCCACGAAAAGTGACCAAGTCCTGTGAGGGACGTTGGAAGTGGCAGTTGACAGCAACCATCCCGCTATCCCGCAAAAAGGCAGAAAGGCAGGGGAGTGTTGTCGTTAGCAGTAGTGTCAGCAGGCGCAAAGCGGCTGCCAGCAGTGCCTGCTGAGATGCCATGCCCTAGCTTCTGTATAGCTATGCTGATCTTCCCCCCGGCCCAATAATGATGACAGGCTCGATCCCCCTTAGCTGGGCATAGCTTGAAGTTCATGGGGCTGCAAGTGCCCTGGTGCACCTAGAGCAAGGGTCGTTTACATTCCCACCCTTGCAGGAAGTAGCTTAGAATGTATTAATTAATTAATTAAAATCATAGCTCCGTCAGTGGGAGCATATGTAACACATAGCCCTGAGAAAGGGGCATCTATGGGCCGGGTTTGTAATATACAATCAGGGCTACAACCTGCAGGTGGAGGATGTACAACTGTCACCTGCTCTGGGTGCACAAGGTGCACCTGCACCGCCATGATGGTTCATGCCTCCTTAACAAGCACAGGCACCCAGGGGGGGGCTTGAGGAGAGGGCCTAGAAGGCCTGCATGACATATGGGGTGGAGGGTAAGTATGTGGCTAGGCCATAGCTGGTGTACACATGGCATCTCAGCAGAGAGTAACTCCCTGCATAGGCATCGCATGGCTCAATTCTTAATGCATCATCCATGGGAGGTCCCATGCATTGTAGGCTGGGCGCGGCTAAATACTGAAAGCATCATCCATGGGGGCCATTATGGGCGCACATGCGCGTGGGCCACTTGCAAAGGCTAAGCCTATCTAATCTACACTACTGGTATATTCCCTAGGCTGGGGTGGCAGGAGGGGCCTGCCAGGGCTTAATTGTGGTCAACGTGGATGACCGCCCCCCTCCAGTATACCGGCTTCCCCCCTGCACGCTGCCGGAGCTGAAGGTAGGTCGGCCATAGCTCACGTCGCCGCTGTCGGTTCAGTTGCTGGGCCAGGGTCAAGTCGTCGTCCAGCGTGAAGCGAGTCTCCGAGAGCTTCTTGCGGCATAGAAGGAACGCCAGCTTGTCCGTCATGTACTTAAAGGTGAGGAGCACGGGTGCCGGGCCAGCCTTCCCCCGCGCGCGGGGGAGGCGGACAGCCGACATGTCCAGCTCACCAGCTATGAGTAACATGGGGGCAAGAATGGCGCGCTTAACTGCCTCAAGGAGACTCGTGGAGGTTTCACCTGCCGGCTGGTCGAAGTGCTTGACGATGACATTGTGGCTGCGCTTGTCGAGCTCGGCCGCCTCGCGAAGGTCGAGGGCTTGTTGCTTGAGTTGTGCCGCGATGGTGGAGGTGGTATGATGCTTAAGCAAGTCCGCCCAGGTGGAGGGAACAGCACTGGCCGGGCCAGCAGGTGCCGGCTGGGCAGCGATTTCCTGCACCGCTTGGGCGGTGAGGCCGGCGGTGTCATGCAAGCTCTCAAGGGCGGTGGCGGTGGCTTGAAGGCGTTTGTCGAGGTCGAGAAGCTGGGCTTTGATGTCGGCAGTGAAGGCGGAAACGGCGGTGGAGGTGGAGGCGGCGGCGGTGGAAATGTGAGGAAGTTCAGCAGTCAGCGTGCCGCCGATTGCTGAAATGTCGGCAGCAAGGGGGGTCACGTGCTGCTGAAAGGCTTCCGCGAGGATGGAACGAAGGGTGGGGGCGGTGACGGTTGCAGCCCAGATCTCGCCGTCGGAGCGCTGGAGAAGGGAGTTGAGGATGGCGTGCTGGAGTTCGGGGCGGGGGATGTTTCCGGGCAGCGGGAGGGGGAGCCATCGGCGGCCGTCCGGGAGGAGGAGGCGACGGTTGGAGTGGAGATGGTGGCACAGGTCGCGTAAAGCGAAGCGTAATCCCCGAAGAAGATGCAGCAATTAGAATGTATGATAGGCCATATGCCCATGTCCGCAATGAGGACCTGTACCAGGGCATGCCCTATATCACCAGCACCATCAAGCAACGACGCCTGCAGCTAGTAGGGCACCTAGCTCGCACCAACCAGGTAGACACCTCACGTGGCCCCCCCGCAGGACTGCGACCAGCCCAGCCTGGCCGGCACCTCCTGACGTGGGCTGGGCCCAGTGATGTTAGACGCCGCAAGGCTCGCACCTTCAAAGAACAGCTAGTAGACTGGACATGGGGGGCCTAGGCCTCTCCGTGATTTGGAAGAAGATGATGGACAAGGCCAAGTGGGCCCAGGTCATAGAGGACAACGAGCCCCCCCCAGTGGGGAAGCGCCCGCGTGTGCAATCTCGTGGGAGGCACGCCAGATAGCCCCCCTAGGGCAGCGTGCGGCTGCTTAGATAGATGTTGTAGTTAGAATGTTGTTAGATAGATGTAGTATGTAGCCGAGGTAGATAGATTAGCCCGGTAGGACTGTTTGCACCCATCCATCCATCCATAGGGGTTAATGCTCCGTGACTCCCCAACGGGAGCACGAGTCTAATTAATATGCCCCTTCTCTGGGCTATTAAAAAAATTAAATTAAATTATAACATGCCTCCGTGGGGAGGTCATGTAGCACATATTTCATGATGGATGGGGTGGAGGAAGCCGCGTGATCGAACTATCCTAACTCTATCTAGAAAATCCTAACTGCACTACTCATCAAAACGCCTCCTCCGCTTGGGGGGAGGTGGCTTGCCCACAGGGTCGGGCGTGTGCGCCTTGACAGTCTTCTTCCACCGCGTCTTGTCCTGCATGGCAGTCCAAAGACGGGAGAGAGAGTGGATGCGGTGCTCAAACTGGGCTGGGACCACTAGGTCGTCCAGCAACATCTGGGCTATGTGCTACATATACTCCCAACGGAGTTAATTATGTTACAATTCAATTCATTTCAATTCAATTCAATGACTCCGATCGATGGGAGATATTCCCTTGCTGGATGGATGGAGGGGGAGGCCGTGAAACCGAACTAATCTAACTCTAATCTAATCTAATCTAGAAAACCCTAACTATTCTACTCAGCAAAGCGCCCCTTCCTCTTGGGGGGGGGTCCCTGCCCACAGGGGCTGGCGTATGAGCCTGGACAATCGTCTTCCACCTCTTCTTGTTCTGCATAGCATGCATGCAGTCTGGAAGCAAGAGAGAGGGAGTGAATGCGATGTTCAAACGGGGCTGGGACCACTAGGTCGGCCAGCAACTGCTGTGGGTGGGTCATGACATGTTTGCCTACCTTCTTAGGTATGACCGCATGGGTCGCGACAAAGTCAACATTTTGGACCTCATTCCCGATTTGTGCGTGTCATCCATGTGTATATACTACCGGCCAGTTAGGCTCGAAACATACACGCCCGGATCAGAATACACGCCCGGCCTTATAAATCAAGCCAGCTAGATTTCCGGCCCCACTGTCTAGCTAGGTCATCTGCTCGCTAGCTAGCTCTACACGTAAGCCAGTTATCATTTCAATGCACATACATGCAAGGCTACAAATTTCCATATCTCCATTCATATTCAACATCCTAGCTGAACGGTCGGAAACGCGGAAAAGATAACGCCAATAGAAAGTCGCCTCCAATAATATATATCTCGACATGGAGGCGTGCCTCTTATATAATTTTGAGGTACCTCTTAATTAATCTCGGCCCCCGCCCTCTGAGAATTTGAGAATTGAGAAATCAGGAGCCATTTTTACACCGATTCTTGGTATATTTCCCATGTCATGCATAGATTGACCTCGGTAAAGACCAGTTCCTGGGCACCAGGCCAGGTGCAAGAGATTGAAAGTGTGCACTATCCTCATGACAGCAATCTGCATGAAGCATGTCATGCACGAAGCCACATGATAGTTGGGATACTCGGGCGCACAAAAACTGACCCTACCCCAAAATATGTCTTCTTAAAATCTGACCAGAAAGAATAATAAATACATAAGATCACATCTTTCTGCAACGTGCTATTTAGGGTACAGACAGCAACACAAGGCTATCTCACAATGACTGTCGACCATTCCACACACGCCTGGTGGGGTCTGACAGGAATTCCCCAGTGGATACTGGGGGACAACATGTGTAGATGTACACCCTAACTTAACACACGCAAGCGCCCAGCAGCGCAAATCCCAGGACTTCCCTTTGTTATCAGGCCAGCACGATTAATTATCCTGTAGCCATGCCGCCGCCAAACCTGTCTCAGCCTGTGGAGAGGCACTCGCTATGCCCTCCATGATAACCGGCCCGGAGATGTCCAGCTTTGCCTGCCAGGGTGATCTAGAATGCCAGCTAAAGCAGGGCTGAAGCAAGGGCCCGCGTTTGGACTGAACCGGCCAAGCCTCTGTTCACACTGCCGTTTCATACTACATACCGATGTCACAACTTTGGGCAAGAGCTGGCGACCCCAGCTGAAGAAGTTCGCTTGTCTCCCCGCAGTTCCTCTACAGTCTTCACTATGCAAGATTGATGGGTAGCTTGACAAGGCCACAGACCCACAGGCACCTATAAAGCGCTCCCTTCCTGATTGCAGGCCGTCTTGCTTACAACAAGGTGCTTGGTTGCCAAGGACACAGGCTGCAACGCACCTCGTCGCAGACAAAGACACCGCAGCTAGATGCGGCAGCTGGGGGCACGAGAAGGGTGATTGGCGGGTGTCCGACCCCCAATCCCCTACCCTAAAAACCGGTAGCGAGGATGGTAGCCAATACCCCGCGCGTGCCTGCCCTGTCAACTCCGCAAGTACCCAGCTGTTCCAACCGCTTGCACATGTCACAGGCCATGCATCCACAGGCGCAGTGCTGACCATGACCGCAGTGATGGCGCCTCCCACACTGGCTAGCCCCTTCGGTTGCTGGCTATTGTGCCGTTGCTCCACATACACGACCGGGGGGGGGAGGGGGGCGGCCACGGCTCTCGTTCAAACACTCGTGCCTAGCTCTCTGCTCCAGGTCATACGGCTTCTTGGGTCAGTGGCTACCGGTGATGCAGCATAGGCCCCTTCCCGCTACCCACTCCGCCAGCCTCCAGGAATCATCTGTCCATGGGACCTGACTTCCCACACACGGCAGGGGCTAACAATGCTCGCGAGGAGGAGCTGTGGAGGCTCTGGTGGAGGCCATCAACCACGGATGATCCTCCACTGAATGGCTCTCATAAAGGCGCTCATACCGCCTTTCGTGGAGGCTTTCATGAAGGCGTGTCGTGGACGCGTTCATGGAGACGGTTGTGCTTGGGGATCGCCCGGTGCGCAGCAGCACACACTAGTTTGTCAGGTCATCACCCTGCCAGGCCATCACCCACTGCGCACACATTGCAGGAGAACAAGACGTTTGCACCTCGCGGGGGCAGCTCCTGCTCCCTCTCATCCTTACCCGCCGGGGAACGCAGGTCCATTGGGCTGAACGCCACGTTTGTGGCCTGGAGGGCAACCCTCAATGAGGCGCAGGCGCCGGTGCCTTCGGGCGACTCCGCCCACGGACTGTGCGGCACAGGGTTGCATTCGGGTTAAATAAAATAGTACAACCGTTTTGCTTTTGGAAAGCAAAGCCCGTGCACCTCCCCATGAACAGGAGCAGCCATCATCGGTCCCTGCCCAGGTGCCCTGACGCAGCACAGGCTCGTGGCCACTCGCGCCCACGCACGCCCAACCTAGGGCGTCACCATCGCGCTCACGCCTATCGCTACCAGGCCTATGCCCAGCCTTTGTGATTGGGCTCATGCCACCGCATAGGCCAATGTATCACCAGCAGTATCACCAACAGGCCTCCAGCTCATGCCCATCCGTGGCCGTCATGCTCCGCCTCATCCTCTGGCCACCACATGACCTCGCGATCCTCCGGCGTGGGCCCCAGCTGGGTGTGCTTGAGGGGCACCCCCGCGAGCGCGCGCGCCATCCCCGGGCGCATCATGATCGGGGGCGCGCCGCCGCCCAGCATGGCCAAGATGTTGCGTTGCTGCTCGGATAACCCTGCCAGGTCAAACCCTTGCAGCTGCAACCGGCTCAGGTTGAGTTTGGACTGGACGGGGCGCCCTGATAGCGTCTCCTTGGGCAGGGAGCGCCAGCTGTCGGCGAGCACCTCCCTGGTGGCGCGCAACCCGGCCCCACTCAGCCCGCTGAGGTCATCAAATGAGTGGCGCTGCTCACGCGTGTTACCATGTGGCGCCTGTGGCCGGCGCGTCTGGTAGAGGGACAGAAGGTCCTTGATCGAGGTACTGCCGGCAATATCACGGGGCCGCTTGCCGTCCTGGTCGGGGAAAGGAGGGGGGGGAAGGAGGGGGGGAAGGAGGGGGGGGGAAGAAGGGCAAAAAGAGATTAGAGATGGGGTGGGTTTGGAGGAGACTTGTGTGTGGGTGTGGCGGGGGGGGACAGGGGAGTGGGGGAGGGGGGCAGGGGGGACAAGAAGAGCCAAGAGACTGCAAATGACCCGGACAGGGCAGTATCCAAGTGTGACCCCATGCGCACATCTACTACAATACTTGGTACTTTACGTGCGCGCGCGGTATCCTATGTGGTGTCCTATGTGTACCTCTTATTATTGTTTGCATCAACAAAAACAACACCACGGACGAAAACCTTGTTGTAGGACAAGACCAGGGGTGCTCCCGAGGCGCCACACGGAGAGACCACCCATGGGGGCGCCGCACCGATGGGGCGAGGAAAGGGGAGTATAGGTAGGTATGCAGGAACAAGTAAAGAAGAGGACAAGAAGGTATGCAGGAGCAAGTAAAGAAAAGAAAAAACAAGAGCATGAGCGAGCAGGCACGCACCTTATCCGGCAGGTCCGCGTCAGCTCCCGCCTCGAGCAACACTTTGGCGGCGTCGATTCGCCCAAAGCCGCACGCAAGGTAGAGGGGTGTCATCTTCTCCTGCACCCCATGGGAAAGGGGAGGTCCAACATGGGATGCCCACCCAATAAGAACAAGACGTGCGGAAAGGGGAGCTCCATCCATATGGGCAGCGCGACATCAAAAAATCACAGGCGTTACGAACGAACGGCAGAATGAGCGCTGCGCCGCGGTGCTTGCAAACACTGATGGCAATGCAGTTCCTAGCAGCTGGCAAGGTCACATGGTAAAACTGCCGGCAATCATTACGACCCATCCTTTCAGCACACGGCACAGCGCCACACACAGTGTCAGAAAGGCAACAAGACGTGAGAAAGGCAACAAGACGGTGGCCGCAACGAGCTAGAAATACGTCATACATGTCAATCGAAAACGATCCAGCTAGTAGCCAGAGCTAAACCACTGTAGCAAACTATACCAGACCAAATCTGGCCAGATCAAGGAGCTTCCGATACAGGAGAGCCATGAAGCTAGATGACATAGGGACATGAGCCTAGCTACACCGTCCATGTCAATTAGAGTTACAGATAAAGTGTAGGAGTTTGCAAATAGAGCTACACACACTACTTGTGATACCTCCCCTATTGATGGTCCTTACCCTTGAAAATAGCTTTTCCCTACTTCCAAGATTCGAAAATGGCTTGTGATAGGCGGAAACGGAACGACAATGGCTTGTGATGGCTGGAAACGGGACGACAATGGCTTGTGATGGCTGGAAACGGGACGACAATGGCTTGTGATGGCTGGAAACGGGACGACAATGGCTTGTGATGGGTGGACACGGGGTGCATCCTCGCGATGGACAAGAAACTTCGCTTCTAGTGACTCCCTGGCCGCTCACGGCAGCGCAAAACAAAGCCACTTTTGAAGCACGCGTGATGGCAACTAAGACATGGATTGCGTGCGTGCGCGAAGCGTGTGCGCAACACTATTCACAATAGGCGCAGCGCCAAGGGTAAACAATCAACTAGTGGTATACACACTAATGCATATGGACGTTGCAGGCAACATGGCGAGGAGAACCTAGCTAAATTAATCGGGGCAGAACAACCCAGCTTGAATAGGGAGCGAAAATGGATATCGTTCCATCCAGCAACCAAAAAAACAGCTCGGTGTACCAAAAGAGAAGACCTCACGTGTTAGAACATTGTTGCACGCCCCCAGCTTGGCCCATGACAACTTTGGCTTCATCCAGCAGGCATGACTAGTGTATATGAATACATATATATATACAAGAACTACTCATCCAGCAGGCATGACTAGTGTATACAAGAGTATCCCGTAGGGCTCCGCCCCTTATATCATATACCACTATATGATAGTATTATATACAAGAGTATCCCGTAGGGCTCCGCCCTTAATAAAAAAGTCGCTTTTTTCCGTAAGACGTTCTATCTAAATTCGACCCCTACTGGCCTAGGCTATTCCCACCCTTAACCCTTTGATCTGCCATATATGACTTCCAAGTTCCACTATCCAGAGGTCGCATTCCCACGTCGCCGCCTCGCCGCTCTGTGGATCCACTATTAATAACCCTGTCGGATAACCGGCGCGGGAAACTCCACTCAACTTAACCTAAACGTCGCCGGTCGCCCTCTACAAACTTTCCCGTCCCCCCATGCAGATCCCGTCGAGTAGAATCCCGTGAAAAAGAATCCCATGGAGTAGAATCCCGTCAAGTTTATCCCGACAACAGTATTCCGTCTAGCAGTCGCCAATCACTGAATCCCGTCAATCCCGTCAATCCCGTCAATCCCGTCAATCTCGTCAATCCCGTCAATCCCGTCAATCCCGTCAATCCCGTCAATCCCGTCAATCCCGTCAATCCCGTCAATCCCGTCAATCCTGTCCAGCGGCGGAGTTCAGTAGATCTCTGTCCACGATCCTCGTGATAATGTCATGTAAAACCCGTCAAGTAGCTCCCGACCAAGTAGTCTCAGCTTTAGTTGGATCCCGTCACAATACCTTTTTCATATCCCAACTCCGAGAACTAAGTAGGTGCGAATGGCGAATTTTGTACCATGACCGTTGAGAAGCTCGGCGAATTTTTCGACAAAATTTTGTACCATGACCGTTGCGAATTTTTCGACGAAATTTTGTACCATGACCGTTGAGACGCTCGGATTATAGGGTAGGATAAATATATAAAAAATATATATATACAAGAGCTACTCATCCAGCAGGCATGACTAGTGTATATGAATACATATATCTACAAGAGCTACTCATGCATGCATGAATAGCTGCATCTACAAACACGGGAATACTGCGCTCACGTTGTTGCGCGCGTCCAGCTTGGCACCCGCGTCCACCAGCGCGGAGACGATCTCTGGCACACCCCTGTAGGCCGCTGCGTGCAGCGCCGTCCAGCCCAGCTGCGCACCAAGCAGCCAGCGAGAGCGGGGGAGGTAGGGCAGCAAGGGAAGTGGGGGAAGGGGTTGGCCCGCAAGGGGAGAGGGTGCAGGAAGGGGAGGGGGTGGCAGAAAAGAAAAAGGAGGCACGTGGGGGGGGGGGGAAGGGGGGGGCATGGAGGTCAGTGCAGGTGGGGCATGGACATATTTGAAGGCGGGCATTGGGAAAGAGGTTTCTGCCCACCTAGATGCACATAGGTAGGCGGCCAGAGCAAGAGGGATGGGCGAAACACTGTAGTACACTTCCAGGCAGCGCATCACAAAAAATTAGAGCGGCTTCGAGCAGCAAAGAACAAAGAGCGCACAGAGAGGGAAATGTGAGCACATGGGGGGCAGGCGTCCCCACCCCAAGCGAGCCATGTCGCCGCTTCCACCATATTCGTGGCTAAGGGCTTCAAGCTAGGGGGCTATAACCATGTCCGATGCGCAGCGATGGGCACAATACACGGGCCTGCTGTACTTGAATAGCAGTAAAGGCTGGCCATGGGCAGCCCGCCACCAAGCACAGCCCACACATCCAGGGCGCGTACTAGTACATGTGCGGCACCCGGTAAACGCCATCCTCCAGGGCACACACAAGCCTTAGGGCATTATGTGAAAGCTGGAGGGACCAGCGCGAGCGAGCCGTGCAATTCCCGTCCCACGGTCTAGGAGCGTGCAGGCAAACAAAGAGCACGCTCCTTTCGATTAATTATATTTGATATTACAGTTTCCTTTCAGCGTGCCCAGCATGCCACCTCCTCCTTTCTTGCCTGATCAGCCGTCTGCCCATCCATGTCCCTACTCCCCTAGGTCTCCTACACAGTTCCATCGAACAGTGCAATCAGGGGCGACGTGCCCCCCGGCCCTGACACCTGCTCTGACACGCCTCCAGGAAACCTTGCAAGCACAGGGGGGGAACAAAGCCTCTATGTGTGCCTACTCCTCACCTATTCCTGGCGGCGCTGCTGCCTTAAGACCTACTTGAGTGCGAGGACGGTGACGTCTACACACAAGGAGAATGCCTGGGTAAATTTGAAAGCCACGGAATAGGCAAGCTGTGCCATCAATAGATCGACGCATGCTAAGCGGGTCTCCGAACTGTACTAGATATCGCTGCAGGGCATGGACAAGGATTCCTTAAATCCTAAGGGGGGAACAATGGCAAGGCTGAGGGAACTGCTGGCAAACCTTGAGGCATTCAAAATAAAAAAAACAAACAAATAATTTATTAACCATAATAATGAGCCTCGAAGAATGACCGATAAACTAACGTACATTCATGGCATCAGAGTATTAAGTCTGGCAATTCATGTCACCATCACAGGCACGTGATAAACAAAAATATTTTCGATATGGGGAATGTACCGCAAGGTAAACAGAAGAAATATCAGGATTGTCACGATTATGGCACTCGGGCGAGGAAGAGAACCCGCACTGAACAAAGCCCATCACAGCAGTGGTCTCGAAAAAGGAGAGCGCATGTTGAGCGCCAGAACGGCATCCCGTGTCACCGCCGCGTTGGGAAGGGAAAAAAGCAGAGTAAGAACTTACTTTGTTTTGAGACTCGCATTTGGCGCCTTTAGCTAGAAGCTCGTGTACTTTTGCCAAATCACCTGCTGCTGCAGCTTTTCTAAGCTTCTCTGATTTTGAACTGCCGAGAAATCCCATGTCAAGAGTACTTCACGCCGCACGTAGTTCTGCACCCGCCGTCGTCCATAGTAAAATCTGTCAGGCTGTAATACCACAGCGCTTCCTGGTATAAATGCTACCTGCTTGAGTCAGAACTCGAGACAGGCTTCTTCCACCAGCATGACGTGTCTACCATTTAGAATACATGTGTCCGTAGCCCGTAGCCACGTTCAAGCCAACGCTAGATTTTTAACCTGACGCTTGCTTCCTGTAGTGGCAATTTCGCAAAAAGCTGCGAGGCTAAAGCAGCGCGTGTGTGGTATGTTTTCATTTATGCACTCTTTGCGCAGCGGATGCCCTGCCAATGCCAAGTTGCCAGCTTCCTGGAGCAAATTCCCCAATGTGAAAAGAAAAAGGCGCTGCCGAAGTCTTCCTGCTGTGCATACGCAGACGAGTGAGACTGGCTCACATGCTCTGATGTCTCCAAGCCTGCTCCAAGCAACAATTAGCCAGCAGAAAGCCAGTCACCTTTGCCTGTGCTGAGTCACGTAACCTCTTAAATGATTAGGTATCCCTACATACTTGCGGCTGCAGCTGGGCTCGGCTTTCGCGAGTCGTGACTACGTACACCCCCCCCCACACGTTTGAGATTCCCAGGTTTAAGATCTTGAGACCCTGGATCTAGGAATTTCAGGTTTAAGATCGCAGGGCTGGTTTTGGGAAAAAGATCTGAAAGTAGTTACAAATAGCTGGTTAGTGTTATACTGGTATTCGAAAGAGATTGTGTTATTTGTGTACTCAGGTATACCGAATCATTAGGATCGCCTACTGCTCTCAAGTCTCAACTTTCAGATCGTCAACCCCGGATTTGAATTCCTAGGTTTAAGATCGCAGCCCTGGGTCGCCCGGACCCCAATCTTATATGTGGGGGGGTGTAGTGCAGGTTTGTCAGCCCCGAAGCTGGATGGGATCAACATCCACCGAAGTAATTTTTAACGGCCTGCAGTTGCCAGGTGCCTGTGCCGCAAAGATGCCTGCAGCCCTTCGGCCTTCCGCAAGGCAGGAAAATAATCCGTGGGCCTGGGGCCTGAGCGGGCTTTCTGTTTCCGCCTTCGCGGGCCAACGCATTACCGGCACCGCAGCAGGCGGCAAGTCTGTATACAAGTTACCGTAAGTACAGTATACAAAATTCGTGTTCCTAGCAGGTAGTAGTATCCACTAATCATGCTCCATGCTCCAGCGTTCGGTTCCGGCGGGTGTCAGTCAGTCAACAACTTTTTCCTTCCCAGGAACGTCCTGTTGGCTGTTGGCATCAATGGCATAGTGTGGGCGGTTCCGCTTACGGCACTGTAGATAGCAGCTGATGGGAACATGCAGAAAACTTAGGACCGCATCAATGGCATAGTTGTTGTGCCTACTGTGTAGGATCTCCTTGTTTTTGTCATTCGGAGCAAGGTTCGGAGTGCCAGATCATCGGTGTCTGTGGACTCAATGCTGCATCTTGAGCTCCCGCCGCTCTGGAGGATGGAGAACGGATGTAGATTTCACACGATTCACCAGATTTTTGCGGATGAAACCTGGATGAAGTCCACTTTCCATGACGAATGTCAAGGAACGCAAATAAATAATCAGTCGAAGCGAAACCCCCTGTCGCCTTCTTGCTTGTAAAAAAGCCTTTCCAAATCTTCTCCGCCTTATCACCTGAACCTCTCTTCTGGGTACGTTTACTTTACCGTCTTGCTGTGGATGCATTTAGAATACTGAATTGCGCAGGTGCGTGGTTATGCCAGTGCTTGTTTGACAGATAATCCCGAACATTGCCTTCGGCACCAAGGGCTTCACGTGCGTGTTAGTTGGAATTCTTCGCAATGTGGTTGCTATTATCAACCAGAAGGTAGGCGTATACACGGAGAGCCGTCCCTGCAAGCAGCCATGCATGCAACCGCCTCACATTCCACCATACGTTTTTGTTTCGCATGCGATGGTCGCGTTAGCGGCTGGCTACCCAATCTGCAGCGCCATGAAGATCACCGCCGCGGTTCTCCGCGCCAACACAGGCCCTTTTAGCGTCGAGGAGGTGACTCTGGAAGCCCCACGGCCCGATGAAGTCCTCGTCCGGGTGGTCTCCAGCGGCTTGTGCCACACGGACAGCTTGGTCCGTGCCATGCCCGATTTCCTGGCTGGTGGGCATCCCACCGTTTTCGGACACGAAGGGGCCGGCATTGTGGAGTCCGTGGGCAAGAGCGTCACCTCCCTAGCTCCTGGGGACCACGTCGTGATGTGTCCTACCAGCTGTCACCAATGCCCGCCCTGCCGCCAGAACCGGCCTGGCTACTGCTTCTGCTTCATGCCCCTGAACATGTGCGGTGGGCGCGCCGACGGGACCTCCACCCTGACGGACAGCCAGGGTGGCCGCGTCAATTCCCATTTCCTGTCCCAGTCGGCGTTTGCCACCCACGTGGTCACGCACGAGACTTGCTGCGTGAAGGTGGACCCCTTGTATGATCTGGCGCGCCTGGGGCCCCTCTCCTGCGGCATCCAAACCGGTGCTGGCGCCGTGCTGAACATCTTGCGGGTCGTGCCGGGGTCGAGCCTGGTCGTGCTTGGTTCGGGATCCTTGGGCCTGAGCGCTGTCATGGCCGCGAAATACGCGGGCGCCAAGGCCATCATTGCAGTTGACCGCCACCAGAACCGCCTGGACCTGGCCATCAAGTGTGGTGCCACCCACGTGGTTCGAGTGGCCGATGAGGGCGTGGCAGGGCAATCAGCAGGTGATGCGTCTTTAGCGTGCACCCTGGCCGACTGCACGGCGCGGGTGAAGGAGATCACGGAAGGGATCGGTGCGGACTATGCGTTTGACACCACGGGCCACACGCCATTGATCCGTGCCGTGTATGATGGGCTCAACTGCACAGGGACGATGGCTGTTGCGGGCGTGGGCGCGGGGGAGATCAGCGTGCCGATCCTGGCGGTGATGGCAGGCCGCAGCCTGGTGGGCGTCATGCAGGGGGGCGCGGACCCGCACACATTCATCCCTCTGCTCGCCAAGTTGAACGCCGAGGGCAAGTTCCCGTTTGAGCAGCTCATCACGCCATTCAAGCTGGAGCAGATCAACGAGGCCGAGTTTGCCACATTCACAGGACAGGTGGTGAAGCCAGTGTTTATCTTTTGAGCAGTTGCATGCCTTTTGCGTTTCCCAGCCTGTTGTGTAGGGACAACGTTCATGCGATCAGCTGGTCACCTTTCTGGTTCTCAGGTTCAGATGAACGTGAGCGAGTCTGCCACATCACGGGCAGTTTGTGAGGTCATCTCATTTTCATGTCACCCATTTTAGCAATTAATCACTTCTTTTATCCTAGAGCAAGTTAACGGTACTGAGTTAGCCATATTAAGGAGACAACTGAGTTTGTCATTATTATTATTATTGTTATTATTATTATTATCATTATTATTAAGGAACATAACTCCGTTGGGAGTATTAATTAATTAATTAATTAATTAATTAATTAATTAGGAACATAACTCCGTTGGGAGTATCTGTAGCACATAGCCCTTGAGAAGGGGCAGATGGCCTATAATACGTACATTCTAGGCTACTTCCTGCATGAGGGTGGGAATGTAAGCTACCCTTGCTCTAGGTGCACCAGGGCACCTGCACCCTCATGATCTATCACGCTATACCCAGCTAAGGGGGAGCATGTCATGTGGGGCAAGATCATCATGGCTATACAAGAGCTCGCTGTCTGAACAAGTCTCGCGTGCAGACACGTGTGTATAGTACTCCTACACACAGATCTCGAGTGATTTATCTAGTACCAAATCCGAAAGGCTTGCATCACTCCCCGGACAGGAGAACTTTTGCGGATGACTGTAGGTGTAAGTTGGCGATGCCATGGTAACCGGAGACGTCCGTCCTATAGTCAGCAAAATTGGTGCGAGAGGTCCCCAGTTCGATTCCGGTCGGATTCATTTGCAGATCGCGTTTTCCGCGTTTTCCGCGGCCTGGCACTGAACGCAAAGGTTTTCACCTTTGCGGAGTGTCTGATCAGAATACAAGAGCTAGGGCATGGCTTCTCGACAGTTCTAAAGCATCTCTCTGCATGGCATAGCATGGCTAAATTCTTAAGGCAACATCCATGGGGGTCCCATTATAGGCAGGGCTTGGCTAAATTCTGAAGGCATCATCCATTAATTAATTAATTAATTAAACACGTGCTCCCGTTGGGGAGTCACGGAGCACTGAAGTGCTTTTAATCCCTGTGTGTGCACTACAGGAGAAAGGGCAGAGACCCCCAGTCTCCTTCATGCCAAAGGCATGCCACAGCTGCAATCGGGCGCGCTAGCTAAAAGGACAGGCTAACGATCCGGCAAACTGTGGGTGCAATAAGACCCATGTAAGCGGGGCATAACAAGTATAGCGTGGGCAAGTAATCTGACCATAGCACGGGCGTAGCATGGCTGTGCTAGGACTAGGCTGAGGCTATGGCTGGTTGTGTACCGTGCGTTGGCGGCACGTGACTAGGTATCAAGGAGACAACCCTGGCGCAGACTGGGGAGATCGAGCTGGCCGCCCACCGCCTTCCCCGCGCGCGGGGTAAGGCCGGGCCGCCCCCGCTCCTTCTCACCTTTAAGACCCCGGCGGACAAGATTTCTTTTCTCAGACGCCGCAAGCGGCTCGAGAAGACTCTCTTCACCCTTGGCGACGACTCAAGTGACCCTGGCACAGCAACAACGGCGACGGGAGCTATGGCCGACCTACCTCCAGCTCCGGCAGACCAAGGCGGGCCAGCCGGTGTACTGGAAGGGGGCGGCCATCTACGTCGGCCACAAGCCCTGGCAAGCGGCCCCCTCGACCACCGCGGCCCCAGCAACTCCAGCCCCAGCCTAGGGGAATACAGCAGTAGTGTAGAATAGTTAGACAGTGGCCTTGTACATGCCCGCCTACTACAGGCACTATACCAGCTGAGGCCTAGCCTTTTTAGTCATGTACATGTGTGCCTATGCTGAGCCACACTCCAGATGATGCCTAGCTTTATTTAGTTATGCAGTGCCCATGCAGGGAGTAACTCCCTGCTGAGCAGCCATGCCCTAGCTTTTTGTATAGCTATGCTGATCTTCCCCCCCATGACAGGCTCCCCCTTCGCTGGGCATAGCTTGAAGATCATGGGGATGCAAGTGCCCTGGTGCACCTAGAGCAAGGGTCCTTTACATCCCCACCCTTGCAGGAAGTAGCTTAGGATGTATGATAGGCCATATGCCCCCCTCTCAAGGGCTATGTGCTACATATACTCCCAACGGAGTTATGTTATAATTCAATTCAATTCAACCAGCGCAGGCCAGAAATCGGGAGAATCCGGACCATGGTAGCTCGAGCCTGCCGTTATCTTGTCCGCGTGTTCGAGTCGTTCAGGATGATGAAGATGAATGGTGATGGAAATGTGTATCCTTGTGCATTGAAATTATGGCTGGCTTACGTGTAGAGCGACTAGATGACTTAGACAGTGGGGCCGGAAACAGCATGCTTGATCAGGGCGTGTGTTTCGAGCCTAACTGGCCGGGAGTGTCTAGTGGTGAGCACCATTGCTGCGATCGCTCTCCCACCATTTACGAGGAAATACCCGCAAATGGAAAACCACTGAAAAGGTAGCTAGTCAGTCATCAGGTATGTTGGCACAGCTAGGCGAACATTCTAGGCATGGCTGCCTTAGCGGCAGTGACTCCAATGGTTACAATTGCTAGGGCTGTTGCTATTCTAGCCCGCTGGGGCATCATCCATGGGGGCCATTATGGGCGCACATGCGCGTGGGCCACATGCTAGGCTAAGCCTGACTAATCTACACTACTGTACGTATATATTCCCTAGTCTGAGGTGGCAGGAGGGGCCTGCCAGGGCTTATGGTCAACGCGGATGACCGCCCCCCTCCAGTATATGACCGGCTTCCCCCTTGCGCTCTGCCGGAGCTGAAGGTAGGGCGGCCATAGCTCGCGTTGCCGCTGTTGCTGGGCCAGGGTCAGGTCGTCGTCCAGCGTGAAGCGAGTCTCCGAGAGCTTCTTGCGGCATTTAAGGAACGCCAGCTTGGACATCCTCCATGTACTTAAAGGTGAGGAGCACGGGTGCCGGGCCAGCAGGGAGTATTAAAATTAAATTAAATTAAATTATAACATGCCTCCGTTGGGAGATCTTGTAGCACATATTATTCCTTGATGGATGGCACCTGGAGTGGGGAGAGCCGCGTAATCGGACTATATGCGGATGACACCACCCTCATTGCGAGCCCCGAGCACATTCAGACCTGGCTGGACTGTCTGCATGGCTGGGCCTGGAGGCGCGGGCTGTGGGGTTGGAGATTAGTGTCAAAACTGAGGCGATGGTGATTGGGGCCTCCAGCACACCACCGCTGCCGCGCCTGCTCAACGGGACGGAGGTCCCGTTCCGTGATCGCTTCAAACTGTTGGGGAGTTGGCTTCCTGACACTGCAGACGATGTGGACACCCGCATCGGCCTGGCCTGGGCCAGGCTCCGTTCGCTCAACACCTACTGGCGCTCAAAGGGCCTGGGCGAGCACCGCAAGCGCATGCTCTTCAAGGTCCTCGTCCTCACGGTGCTCACGTATGGCGCCGAGGCATGGACAATCACACCCAAACTGGCAGCTGGGCTCAACGGCACGGTATACAGGATGCTCCGACAGCTAGGTCCTTAGCGTAGGGTTTTCTGAGCACCCGTACGTCATCAGAGTCTTTGTATCATGGTATGCCTCGTATTTCGGACGAGATTAATTAGGCAGCGTAGGATAGCATTTGTAGGACACCTTGCTCGCACCAGCCAGGTCGACACCGCCCTTGGTCTGGCCGGCCCCCAGCGGCTTGGCCAGCCAGGGCGGCACATTCTGACCTGGCCTGGCCCCAAGGGCATTCCCAAAAGGGTAGGGAAACCTGTCACGAACTACACCCAGATGTTGCTGGACGACCTAGCAGTCCCAGCCCAGTTTGAACACCGTATCCGCTCTCTCTCCCGTCTTTGGACTGCCATGCAGGACAAGACGCGGTGGCAGAAGATTGTCAAGGCTCACACGCCCGGCGACCCTGTGGGCAAGCCCCCTCCCCCCAAGAGGAGGAGGCGTTTTGATGAGTAGTGTAGTTAGGATTTTCTCGACTAGATAGCTTAGAGTTAGGTTAGTTCGATTACGCGACTTCCTCCACTCCACCCATCCATCATGGAATATGTGCTACATGATCTCCCAACGGAGGCATGTTATAATTTAATTTAATTTGATTTTAATCGCCCCCGATGCATGACATTGAATTGAATTGAATTGAATTGTAACATAACTCCGTTGGGAGTATATGTAGCACATAGCCCAGAGAAGGGGCATATGGCCTATCATACATTCTAAGCTACTTCCTGCAAGGGTGGGAATGTAAACAACACTTGCTCTAGGTGCACTAGGGCACCTGCACCACCCAGAGTTTCAGGCAACACCCAGCGAAGGGGAGCCTGTCATAGGTGGGGAAGATCATCATGGCTATACAAGAGCTAGGACATGGCTTCTCTACAGAGAGCATCTCTCTGCATGGCATAGCATGGCGAAATTCTTAATGCATGACATATTCTGATCATCCGATGCATGACATATAGCCATACGAGCCACGAGCCACGAGATAGCCATGGCTGACGGCGGAGCTCATAACTTTCACGTTTGAGCACCAAATTCAGCCGTGAATATCATGCAATACTCCTACACACAGATCTCGAGTGATTTATCAAGTACCAAATCCGAAAGGCTTGCATCACTCCCCGGAAAGGAGAACTTTTGCGGATGACTGTAGGTGTAAGTTGGCCGGATGCCATGGTAACCGGAGACGTCCGTCCTATAGTCAGCGAAAGTTGGTGCGAGAGGTCCCCAGTTCGATTCCGGTCGGATTCATTTGCAGATCGCATTTTTCCGCGTTTTCCGCGGCCCGGCCCTGAACGCAAATGGTTTTCACCTTTGCGGAGTGCCTGATCAGAATATACGCTTGGCTGATTTCGATAGTACCGGCTACGCCCCCTTCTACTAAAAAGAAGGATTCAGCCGTGTTCAGCCCGTCTCACGTTGCGAGACTGAACAAGTCTCGCGTGCAGACACGTGTGTATAGTACTCCTACACACAGATCTCAAGTGATTTATCTAGTACCAAATCCGAAAGGCTTGCATCACTCCCCGGAAAGGAAAACTTTTGCGGATGACTGCAGGTGTAAGTTGGTGATGCCATGGTAACCGGAGACGTCCGTCCTATAGTCAGCAAAATTGGTGCGAGAGGTTCCCAGTTCGATTTTCGGTCGGATTCATTTGCAGATCGCGTTTTTCCGCTTTTTCCGCGGCCCGGCCCTGAACGCAAATGGTTTTCACCTTTGCGGAGTGCCTGATCAGAAAATCACAATTGTCGACGCGTCTTTCTACGATGCACATGCTGATATAATTTTCCGAAGCTATTACACATGCAATATATGACGAGCAAACGCTCTTCGACGCAATGCAGCCTGGCGGCTGCGCTCGGCTATGAAAATACCAAGGAGACAACCAGTGCAGGCCAGACTGAATCGGGAGAATCCGGACCATGGTAGCTCGAGCCTGCCGTTATCTTGTCCGCGTGTTCGAGTCGTTCAGGATGATGAAGATGAATGGTGATGGAAATGTGTAGCCGTGTGCATTGAAATAATGGCTGGCTTACGTGTAGAGCGACTAGATGACCTAGACGGTGGGGCCGGAAACAGCATGGGGCTATGAAAATACGTCTGCAGCTCACTGAGGCTGCAGCTTCGCCCACCGGCCCAGAATTAAGGCAGCGGCACCACTAACCAAGCTCTACCAGTTGCTCTAGTGCATGGTCGCCCAGCCCCCCGAGCCCGCCTCGCCAGCAGTGTTGCCTGAACCCAAGCGCGCAGTCGCCCTGCCGAGCCGAGCGCGCTGGCCGGTCGAGCTCGAATTTGCAGTCGAAGCTCGCCAGCCCGACTTCTTTGACAAGTTTACCGAGGAACTCATCCTGGCCTGCGTGCCAAGTGTTTTTTGGATCGCACGCCTCGCTTCTTGAACAGTGCAAGCAGCTAGAGCTTCATCCAAGGTCGCCTCTTTGATCCTCACCAGAGGCGCGCCTCGACTTTCGACCCCTTCCCCAGCCTCCGCCGCGCCCCCACCTCCAGCAATTCGCTCTCTTTTCCCTCCTTGGACGCTCCATCGGGGAGCTTTGGCCCCCCAAGCCCCTTACCACCACCTTAACCGAATCCTCCATCCGCTCACTCCTTAAGGAGGCCCTCGAGCAGCACGTGGCCCCCATCGCTGCAGATGTGCATGGCGGCCATCCATGGGCAGCACGCTGACTGCCGAGCTCCCCCTCCTCTCTACCATCTCCACCGCCACCTCCACCCTCCTCGCCTCCTCCACCATCTCCTCCTCCACCGCCACCTCCACCCTCCTCGCCTCCTCCACCATCTCCTCCTCCGCCGCCATCACCGCCCAGCTCCGCGCGACATCGACCAGCGCCTCAAGGACCATGCAAACGCCATCGAGGTCCTGCAGAACACTGCAGGCCTCACCGCCCAGGCGGTGAAGGACATCGCCGCCAATTAAGCCAGCCCTCGCTGGCCAGCCCGGCTGGGGATGCTCCTCCCACCCAGACCTGGGCGAACATCACAACACACCACCTCCACCACCTCCGCCGTTCACAGCACAGCTCCAGCCAGCAGCAGCAGCTCGACCTCCGCGAGGAGGCCGAGCTCGCCAAGCGCAGCCTTAACACGTCATACTCAAGAACTTCGACATGGAGGAAGGTGAGAATTCCGTGAAGCTAGCTTGCACGTGCGTTTGAGAGCAAAATCCTTGATCGCATGGGCCTTCTTGCATGGTGAGATTAAGCTGACCGCCCACCGCCTTCCCCGCGCGCGGGTTAACTAAGGCAGGGGCGCCCCCGCTTCTTCTCATCTTTAAGAGCCCAGCGGACAAGATTTCGTTTCTTGAGCAGACGCCGCAAGCGGCTCGAGAACACTCCCTTCACCGTGGACGACAACTTGACCCTGGCGCAGCAACAACGGCGACGGGAGCTAATTGGCCGACCTACCTCCAGCTCCGGCAAACCAAGGCGGGCCAGCCGGTGTACTGGAAGGGGGCGGCCATCTACGTCGGCCACATGCAAGCCCTGGCACGCGACCCCCTCGACCACCGCGGCCCCAGCGACTCCAGCCGCCCCAGCTTAGGGGAATACAGCAGTAGTAGTGTAGAATAGTTAGACCGTGGCCATGTACATGTAAGCCTCCTACAGGCTCTAGACCAGCTGATGCACGAGTATTATTTAGCCATGTACATGTGTGCCTATGATGCGCCACCTAGCTCACACTGAGTCACGTGCCGCCAAGGCGCCAACGCACGGTACACAACCAGCAGCCATAGCCTTAGCCTAGCCCTAGTACAGCCATGCTACGTACGCCCTGGCTATGTTCAGATTACTTGCCCACGCTCCTTGCTATGATATGCTCACATGGGTCTTATTGCACCCACAGTTTGCCGGATCGTTAGCCTGTCCTTTTAGCTAGCCGCGCCCGATTGCAGCTGTGGCATGCCTTAGGCATGAAGGAGACTGGGGGTCTCTGCCCTTTCTCCTGTAGTGCACACACAGGGATTAAAAGCACTTCGGTGCTCCGTGACTCCCCAACGGGAGCACGAGTTTAATTAATTAATTAATTAATGATGCGCCACCCTCCAGATGATGCCTAGCTTTATCTAGTTATGCTGTGCCCATGCAGAGAGCTGCTCTCTGCTCAAGATGCCACGCTCTAGCTTTTGTATAGCTATGATGATCTTCCCCCCCATGACAGGCTCCCCCTTAGCTGGGCATAGCTTGATGGATCATGGGGCTGCAGGTGCCCTGGGACACCTAGAGCAAGTGTCGTTTACATTCCCACCCTTGCAGGAAGTAGCTTAGAATGTATAATAGGCCATATTCTGATCAGGCACTCCGCAAAGGTGAAAACCATTTGCGTTCAGTGCCGGGCCGCGGAAAACGCGGAAAACGCGATCTGCAAATGAATCCGACCGGAATCGAACTGGGGACCTCTCGCACCAACTTTCGCTGACTATAGGACGGACGTCTCCGGTTACCATGGCATCCGGCCAACTTACACCTACAGTCATCCGCAAAAGTTCTCCTTTCCGGGGAGTGATGCAAGCCTTTCGGATTTGGTACTAGATAAATCACTCGAGATCTGTGTGTAGGAGTACTACACACGTGTCCACTCGAGACTTGTTCAGTCTCGAAACGTGAGACGGGCTGAACACGGCTGGATCCTTCTTTATTAGATCGAAGGGGGCGTAGCCGGTACTAACGAAATCAGCCAAGCGTATATTCTGATCAGGCACTCCGCAAAGGTGAAAACCATTTGCGTTCAGTGCCGGGCCGCGGAAAACGCGGAAAACGCGATCTGCAAATGAATCCGACCGGAATCGAACTGGGGACCTCTCGCACCAACTTTCGCTGACTATAGGACGGACGTCTCCGGTTACCATGGCATCCGGCCAACTTACACCTACAGTCATCCGCAAAAGTTCTCCTTTCCGGGGAGTGATGCAAGCCTTTCGGATTTGGTACTAGATAAATCACTCGAGATCTGTGTGTAGGAGTGGCCATATGCCCCTTCTCAATGGCTATGTGCTTGCATATACTCCCAACAGAGTTATGTTCCTAAAAAATTAATTAATCGGCCCCGATTTAGTACGTTACCGACAGCGGCCTGCCCAGCAGATATTGCTATTTTCGACTCGATATGGCGGCATTCCACCCGTGAATAGCACGCCTGCGACCCCGACATAGCATACATAATATTACTCGTAGCTATGGAGGCCCAAACAACACCTGCCGCCCAGGAAACCCGCGCCATCGACGACCTTCTTGAGGACGCCAGCCACTCCGCCGACACCGCTATATACCGCCGCTCACAAGAAACCGGCGACCACGGAAGCCACTTCCATGGACGCCGAGGCTAACACCGCGCCGGGCACGTGCGCGCTTTACTGCCCTTAACCCCTAAATGGTCTTGCTGCCGATTTTCCGCCAAAAAGTGACTTACAGCCGATTTGTCGGCACCTACTCGGGGGACCAGTTTGCGAGAATACTATTGGGAATTAGGAAACGTTTAGCTGAGAAGAATGAAAGTTTATAAGTTTCTCCAGAACATGATACTAGGGTTTGCTATATTTTGACCAAGTTTAACAGGTGTTCCAGACCGTCAAAGTACAAGGGGTCAGGGTACTTTTTCACGTACAACGTGCATTCCGGAAAACGACGACCTGGCCATGGCGGCTTGCGCCCACGCATGGCATTTACGTTTGCGTTCGAATTTTCTGGCCAAACTTAGGATATTGATTTTATACGTCCTAAAGATCATACAGGCCAATTTTTGGTTCGCGGGAATGCCATTTGATAGGTGTCGGCAGCGTTCTTGCTGGAAAAAACTGCGATCAGGCCGGACGATAGAAACGTTGACAGCAATACCTTTCCGGCGTATTTTAAAGGATATATCGGTTTCTTTGTACTTTTTATGATACATATTAGTCGTAAACGTGCAAGGGTGGCCAGAAATCGCCGAATCCAGCGACCATGCTGCACAACTTTGGTGTGCCGAAATGCGCCATTTTGCGGCCACCGCCTGGGCCAAGGTAACGCCATCCATGCCTGGTAAAGCTGAGTTATCGTTTTCCTATCGATTTTTGACGTTTATATATACGTTCTAGCTTGTGTAGCACATTCTTTTTGCATTATTCATGCTCTTTCTTGACCCTGGCCTGGCCCCTTTCTAAAACACCCTTCTTAGATGCTTCCCTCAGTCAGTTGACCTGCCACAGGGTGATGGTGATAAGTTTTAGAGGCTGTATGGGTTTGAATACCTCCATATATGTTTGTTATACATTTCCCACACACATATTGCATGAGTGTGAGGCAGTTGGCTGGTCTCTGTGGCATCATCAAGCATGTAACCGGTGAGTAGAAGCTTCCCATTGTCAGCATGTGCCACCAGGTGTGCTGGCCATCACCTGGAAAGCTATAGCAGCTTAGACCTAGTTTATCCTTGCTAGGGCAGGCTGAAATAGGCTTAAAATCACTAGTTTGTTGGTGGCTGCCTCCTAGAATGCATGCCTTGCGTAGGGTATCCGTACCACGTTACCTACGTGCATGGACAAGGTGGCACCTGCACATAGGTGCCATGTAAGGGCAGTGTGATGATGCAGTTATGTTTCCCCATCATTGTGGAAGGGAAATGTATTGTTTGGCATGGTTGGGGGCCATATTAGTAGGTATTAGTAGGTAGTATGCCCACTCCTACCCCCTTGGTTGCTTTTTACCAACGGTACCCCTATGGGCTATACTGGGTGTAACTGCTGGTATACCCACCCAAATGATGACCCCAATGGCTCAAACTGTTCAGCAACTAATTGTTTATCATCCCTGAAGTGGCAGGTGCCTAGCTCTTACAACATAATTCAAAATGCACATTCTACCAAAAATGAAAACGCTCGTCTTGACCCCCCTGACTTTGACGGCAGTTATACATGGCCTACGATGAATATATGTGAGGTTGTGATATATCATGGCTTAGGGCAACTCATGGACATGCTTGCCCCCCAAGGACCGCCATTGGATATTGCTAGGTTGTACAGGGGCTGGTTTACAAAATAGGTGAGTTACTGCCGATTTATCGGCAGCATTTCCGCCCATTTAGGGGTTAAAGGGTTTGAGCAAGGCTTGGACATCCTAAACGAGCGCAAGCACGGCGGGGTGGCTGCACTGGCTACTGCCTGGCCGACCTGATTTATGCGGACGATACCACCCTCATCGCGCGCCCCGAGCACATTCAGACCTGGCTGGACTGTCTAGGCTTCATGGAGGCGAGGGCCCAGGCAGTGAAGGACAGTTGCCACCAGGCCAGCCCCCGCTGGCCCAGCCGGCGATGCAGCTCCCACCCAGTCCTGGGCCGCCATGCTGCACGAAACCATACCACCTCCACCACCTCCACCATCGCTGCACAGCTCAAGCAACAGAAGCTCGACCTCCGCGAGGAGGCCGAGCTCGACAAGCGCAGCCTTAAGGTCATCACCAAGCACCTCGGCCAGCTTCCAGGTGAGAACTCCGAGTCCCTTGTCTAGGCGTTTGAGAGAAACATCCTTGCCCCAATAGCTCTCATTGGTGTGCTCAGGCTGGAGGCTATCCGCCTTCCCTGCGCGCTGGGCCGGGCAAGGCTGGACCGCCCCCGCTGCTCCTCACCTTGGAATACATGGCGGATAAGCTGTTGTTTCTCAAGCTTCGCAAGCGGCTCGTAGGGACCTCCTACACACTAGACCGTTGCGCAGCACGACATGACCCTGGCGCAGCAACAAGTACAGCGCCGGGAACTCTGGCCGACCTACAACCTCCAGCTCCGGCAGGCAGCAGGGAAGAAGCCAGCTTACTGGAGGGGGGCGGCCATACATCAGCACAGCTTGAAACAAGGATTGCCGTGGGGCTTGATCACAAACCAGGCCAGCCATGTAAAGCGGGGGGGTGGGGCCGGGGGTCCTTTGGAACGGCCATCTGCCAACTGTTAGACACGGCCCCCCTGCGAGGTCAATACCAATCTTGTCCTTCAACAAGATGAGGTCTACCCAACTGAGACAAAGTGCCTGCACGACAAGTTCAACCAAGGGGTCCTAAATTCACCGCCCCGTGGAGGCAAACGTTACCATATATGCGCAGAATTAACGTAGGGCTCTAGTTGGTACCGCCGACTGCCAGCTGAGAGCCCCAACCTTCGCTGCTCACAAGAATAAGCAACCGCAGCTTTATGCAGTATAAAGCGCGGCAAATGAACAACAGAGCGGTACTCGCTATCTGATCAAAGTGCCGGAAGTCAAGTTAACTACAGCGGGTGCCCGCGCAGCCCGTCGAAATGTCCTTAGAACCCAGGCAGGCCAAAAGGTCGGTGAAAGGCAGTCACCTTAGTAGAGCCGCTACAAGATGGAAACTATCCTATCATCGATGCAGACCCTTACTACACAGCTGGCACAGCCAAGTTGCTGCAATAAACTTAGTCCTCAGGCAACGTTGGACCACCATGCGTCCAGGAATAGTTGTCTCACTTATTAGTGCAAAACAAACCGTGACCCAAGTCGTCGTTGCATAAGTTGAGAAGACGTCGCCAGAATAGTCTGTAAGTTATTACCATGTAACTTGTTAGCTGCAACGATGGGAAATTGCTTAGGATTCCGATTTCCGCCTAGCCGGGAGCGCCCTGACTGCTAGAGTTCGAACTCGGAATCGAGCTCCCGCGTCTTGACCTTGCTCTCATTGACCTTCCTGGCAATATTTTGGCAAAAGCACAGGTGAGACGGACAGCCGTACTAACTGCAAGGCGCACGCCAGAGTTTGACTTCTTGTTGGTAAATACTTAATATATTAATAGTATATATTCACGCACAAGTGATCTCAAAAGGCGTGGGCCTCAACAACAACAAGAAGAGATGTTCCGTCGGATCCGGAAGTCCCCAGTTCAAACCCGCGCAGGGGCTAGCGGTCCTAAGTTTTCTGCATGTTCCCATCAGCTGCTATCTTAGTACAGTGCCGTAAGCGGAACCGCCCACACTCCCTTATAGGAACCCACCTCGGCTGGATAGCAATGAAAACTTACTCGCCCACCTTCCCGGCAAGAAGCATTGCGCAAATAAAGTGGGAGTTTTTACTGGTCGTTCCGTCGGATCCGGAAGTCCCCAGTTCAAACCCGCGCAGGGGCTAGCGGTCCTAAGTTTTCTGCATGTTCCCATCAGCTGCTATCTACAGTGCCGTAAGCGGAACCGCCCACACTCCCTTATCCCCTAAATGGGCAGAAATACTGCCGATGCATCGGCTGTAACTTCACAATTTTGCAAACCAGATGCCATCCAACCCACCCATATCCAATGGCTGTCCTTGGGGGCCAAGCATGTCCATGAGTTGCCCTTCGGGTTGGTATATCACAACCTTACATATATGCAGGGTAGGCCATGTATAACTGCCGTCAAAGTCAGGGGGGTCAAGACGAGCGTTTTCATTTTTGGTAGAATGTGCATTGTGAATTATGTTGTAAGAGCTAGGCACCTACCACTTCAGGGATGATAAACAATTAGTTGCTGAACAGTTTGAGCCATTGGGGTCATCATTTGGGTGGGTATACCAGCAGTTACACCCAGTACAGCCCATAGGGGTACCGTTGGTAAAAAGCAACCAAGGGGGTAGGGGTGGGCATACTACCTACTAATACCTACTAAAAATATCCCCCAACCATGCCACACAATACATTTCCCTTCCACAATGATGGGGAAACATAACTGCATCATCACACTGCCCTTACATGGCACCTATGTGCAGGTGCCACCTTGTCCATGCACGTAGGTAACGTGGTACGGATACCATACGCAAGGCACGCATTCTAGGAGGCAGCCACAAACAAACTAGTGAATTCAAGCCTATTTCAGCTTGCCCTAGCAAGGATAAACTAGGCCTAAGCTGCTATAGCTTGCCAGGTGATGGCCAGCACACCTGGTGGCACATGCTGACAATGGGAAGCTTCCACTCACCGGGTACATGGTTGATGATGCCACAGAGACCAGCCAACTGCCTCACACTCATGCAATATGTGTGTGGGAAATGTATAACAAACATATATGGAGGTATTCAAACCCATACAGCCTCTAAAACTTATCACCATCACACTATGGCAGGTCAACTGACTGAGGGAAGCATCTAAGAATGGTGTTTTAGGAAGGGGCCAGGCCATGGTCAAGAAAGAGCATGAATAATACAAAAAGAATGTGCTACACAAGCTAGAACGTATATATAAACGTCAAAAATCGACAAGAAAACGATAACTCAGCTTTACGTGGCATGGTTGGCATTACCTTGGCCGAGGCGGTGGCCGCAAAATGGCGCATTTCGGCACACCAAAGTTGTGCAGCATGGTCGCTGGATTCGGCGATTTCTGGCCACCCTTGAACGTTTACGACTACTATTTATCATAAAAAGTACAAAGAAACCGATATATCCTTTAAAATACGCCGGAAAGGTATTGCTGTCAACGTTTCTATCGTCCGGCCTGATCGCAGTTTTTTCCAGCAAGAACGCTGCCGACACCTATCAAATGGCATTCCCGCGAACCAAAAATTGGCCTGTATCATCTTTAGGACGTATAAAATCAATTCCCTGAGTTTGGTCAGAAAATTCGAACGAAAACGTAAATGCCATGCGTGGGCGCAAGCCGCCATGGCCAGGTCGTCGTTTTCCGGAATGCACGTTGTACGTGAAAAAGTACCCTGACCCCTTGTACTTTGACCGGCCAGAACACCTCCATAACTTTGTCAGAAGTATGCAAACCCTAGTACCATGCTGTGAGGAAAATTATAAACTTTCGATCTTCTCAGCTAAACTTTTCCTAATTCTCAATAGTTTTCGCGGCATTTGGTCCCCCGAGAAGGGGCCGACGTGTCGGCTGTAACTTTTCGGGGAAATGGGTATATTTTATTAGCCAATTATGGACCAAAGAGGTGAGAGGGGAAATGAGTATCAGCGAATCCTAATGAAGGTGGGCACACACACGTGTGGCGGTGACAGGTGAAAGGCTAATAGGGCGCGTTATTAGACCAGGGAAGCCATCATTGGACCTGAGTGATGTCGCCACTTGAGGCATACTGGTGAATACCTGATTACGGCCCAGTAGATCATGAAAAAGCTGGAGCGGGCTGGGCTTGTCGTTATTGGGCCCTGGGTCCCACACCCTGTGTTGTTCCTGAGCTAACAGCCAGTAGCGGCGCATAGCCGCATTCCATAGGTATATAAAGCGCCGGACTACGCCGCCGCCGGCGGGTATACTCCTCGCGGACCTTAAAGACTGTCTCGTTGCGTATGGTCCAGATCGCGTATAGCATAGTAGTGCGTAGCCATATCCATTCTGCTTGGGAAACTGAAAGCTCGGACCCTGGTGTGCCAGCAATACCGAAAATGATGCCTGGTACGCACGCTGATTGGGAGAGTGGGTGGCGATGCCGTCCATGCGGCCCAGATGTTAATGAGCCACGTCCAAACCCCAGGGAGATTACAGTAAAGAAACCTGTGCTCAATGGTTTCACTAGGGTGCGTGCACAGGCATGATGCATCATGACCAAAACGCTCGTGGAGCATGGCGCAGACCCCTATCGCCCTATGCATCAAAAGGTGTTGTACATCAGTGGCCCTGCGGTCCACGAGAGGGTGGTCTACCGCCAGGGTAATCATCTTAACCCAAGTGTAGCCCGGCCAATGTATTCCCCAGCGGGCTCGGCCCGGGTGGGGCTGATGGTACATATGCAACAAGATATCATAACCCCAATCTGCGGTGTACTCAAAGATACATTTGCTGGTTCTGATGTCCCCCTTGGTTAAGACCCATCCAAATTCAACCGGGTCCAGATGTAGTAGATCGAGCCGTGTGTTGCCCACGTGTAGCCATGTAATGCTCTCAACCGGGGATAATGGGTCCGGCTGGATCATGCAAGATCTTGGCACAGACCATGGGACTACGCGTATGCGGTGACACTGGGAAGCTGGCGTGTACGCATATAAGGTGGATAGTTGATACAGACACCCATTGTGGCCAGAAATAGCGTCCAGCAGTTCAGTAGTTGGAGCCCCTCAGGTGGCAGAACCGTCACGACTAAACCCTTGCACGCAGGCGTGACTCCGTCGGCGTAGAAGCTAACCCAGTCGCCGGTTATAATTGGCTTGCGTGGGGCAGTCATCAATGCATGCCACGCCGCTGGTATCGCACTTATAAGAGTTTGCCACGCTTGCAGGGAGGGCATGTGGGAGACCCAAGTGCTGACCTCGTCGTAGCTGAGCCGTCGGTACGCAGCGCCGTGCCCCAGGTAGAGGTCCAGCACCCTGACAATCGGCGGTGACGCGCGCAGAAAGCCATCATACGGGTTGTGTCCGTGGAGAGTGCCCAGGGGCTTGTTAGTAGCGTCTGTGATTAAGTCATTAAAAAAGAGTGGCTGCCGTGCCACCTCCTCTCTAGTAGTAGGAAAGACTAGGCGACCCGGCTTGAGCTTATTGTAACCTGTCCATATGCGCTGCCAATACCATGGGAGTCCTTTGTACGAAATAAGGGTGCTGCCCAGTATGCCCGCCCCCAGTTGCCACGAGGTGCCACTGGCATGGGTGGAAAGAGAGGCTAGCGTTTCACGTGCAAGCATGCAGCCAGGGTGTGTGTTAACGCCCATAAAAACGGATATCACTTGTTTAGCATACAGCGACCACAGACGCCATTGTATGTTGTGGAGCCCGAGGCCCCCGTGCACCCATGACATGAAGGACATCTCTCTGTTGATCCATCCGTGGACCGTGTGGGAGATTAAGCCTTTCTGTTTCCAGACAAAATTGCTGCCAAGGCGTTGGATGAGCTGTGTGGTGGCATCATTGGGTGGGTGTGCTTGGCAATAATACAAGACCTTAGAGAACAACAGTTGGTTGACGATCAGGGTTCGCCCTCGTAGGCTCATGCGGTGGACGGCCCCCCAGCGCCCTGCGGTAAGGAGAACGCCTGCAAGCTTGCCCACGTGGTTGGTTTCATCATACATGAAAGAACGTTGTTCAGCCAAGCGTCCCTCGGGTGTGCAGCCGATGGGACAATTGTGCAAAAGGTGGTGATCCCCCGGCTTGACCCAGGTCACAGCCAGGTTGGGGAGGGCGTAGCGTAGGGTGTTGGTTTTGCCGATATGCAGTCCCGTGGACTTGAGCACATTGCATCGTTGTTGTGTGGCAACAGAATAGGTAGTGATATTATCCATGACAGCATGCACTTCAGGCAGAGAGATACAAACATTTGTTGTGTCATCCACATAAGCCGTTTGGAATATACCTTTACCGTTACCTGTCGGGAAGCCCCGAATGCGAGGATCGTTCTGGTGTAGCCAGTAGAGTCCTGCGTGGGCCAAGAGAAATAGAATAGGGGACATGCAATCTCCTTGTGGTAGCGATCGTGAGCTAGCGCCGGTCGCTGACTTGTGTCCGTCTATTAGCACGTCGTACGTCAAAACTCAGTCCTAAAAATAGGACTGAGTATGCCAACTTTGAGATCATGTAGCGGTAAGGGTAGGGGGGTACCCCATATTCTGATCCCCATATGTTTGATATGCATCAGAGCACTCAATATCATGCTAATGCTTGGGCATATGCCTAAAAAATCATATGTTGACCAAATCATGTAAAATTTTACAAGGGTGTCAACCCATGCTCGCGATTTGGCAATTTTCTGTGGAAGGACGAGTTGGGAAAATTCAATAAAATCCATATGCATGTTGAAAAAATATAGGCGTGTAAACAATATAGTTCTTGAAACATGGCAAAAAACTGGGCTCAATTTGGCCACAGCCTCTACCTGAAACTCACCAAAAACCACCAGCCCTAAGAATGGGTTTCGAGGTTGCTAGCAATGTGCAAGCATGTTAGTGCGGTCATACTACACACCACCGTGGCAACCAACCATGCCAATCAACTCATTTCCCTTCTAGCATAACAGGAAAACATACTTGCATCATCATATTGCAGTTATATTATACCTTAGTATATGTGTGAGAGCCTATGCACGCACGTAGGGAATGGGCATTGATACCTACCTACAAAGGGTTTTATTATGAGCCTTAACCACCAATATAATGGGTAGGTTAAGCATATTTCAATTGTTTTTAACAAGAATAGAGATGGCTAACACTGTTTTGCCTTGCCATGGCATGGCCAACATACTTGCTGGCACATGATGACAGTGGTTTATCACCAAGATTCTTCACTTACCCGTATAAGCTTGAAAGCACGCTGGATGCAGCCCATGGCCATACAATCACGCAGTATGAACGTAGCAAAAGAATAACTGACATCTATGAAGGTATTTAACCCATACAGCGCCTAAAAAACTGCAAAAGTACACTAGGGTAAGGCAAATGCCTGGTAACATCATAAAAAATGGGGGGTTTAGAGAGGGGCAGGCAACGGTCAAGAAAGCGCATCAAGATTCGAAACTGACAGCGCCTTGCAAGCTCAAACTCATGTAAGAACATAACAAAACGATGAGGTGACGATATTTCAGCTTTGCCGTGCACGGATGGCGTTATCTTGGCCCAGGCGGTGCCCGCAAAAGTGACACTTGCGGCACACAAACCATGACATGACAGAGTGGTCGAAATAATCAAATCTTTACTGCCACTGACTTAATTCTACACACATGCATGATAATAAGTAGAAAGAAGCATATAAACCCTTCGAACTGCACCGTAAAGTAAATTTAGTCATCAATTCCGTCAACCTGCCTGGTCGCAGTTTTTTCCAGCAAGAGCAGTGCCGACACCTGGTAAATCGCATCCCCGGGAGCTAAAAATTGGTTTGTGTCATCTTTAGGACATATAAAATCTATTTCCTGGGTTTTACCAGCTAAATCGTCCGCAAACGTAAACTGCATGCATGGGCGCAAGCCGCCATGGCTAGGTCGTGCATTTCCGGAACTCACGTTTCACGTGAAAAAGTACCCTTACCACCTGTACTTTGACCGTACATTTAGCCGCCCAAACAAAATCCAAAAAAATCGCAAAAATATGTCTAAGAAAGGTCATTTCACGTAGTATTTGAATAAATTTTGAGGGAATTTTTTTGACAAACATTCCGACTTGGGCGAATTTTCTACGAAACCCAAAAACTCAGTCCTAAGAATAGGACTGAGTTGAACTCAGTCCTAAGAATAGGTGCAGTGACGAACGACGTGTTAGTAAATACCAAGCCAGGGATTTGATCATACCCATAATGACGGTCATGAGTTGTGGGCCAAATCCTAGTGCGGTTAGAATGTGTTCTAGGTATTCCCAGCACATACGGTCAAAGGCTTTTTCAAAATCCCAAAACAATATGAAACCCTCTATATCGTCGCGCCAGGCTTTTTCCACAATGTCCATGATGAGGGTAATGCTGTCGTTGATGTGGAGATTGGCCCTAAAGCCCGGCCACTTGCTCCGGACCAATGAGGAAGTCTAGGACGGTGTATAAGCGTCGTTGGATTATTTTACTGATGATTTTGTACGCTACCGTAAGGAGACGGATTGGGCGGTAGTTTTTCCATAGAGTCTTGTCTCCTTTTTTGTACAGTAAGATAAGCGCAGATTCAGCCCATCTGCCGCTCACCTTACCGTGCCGCCAAATTTCAAGAATACATTCGTAGAAATCTATGTGTAGAAGGGACCAGAACGTTTTCCAGAATTCAATAGGCAGACCGTCGACCCCGGGGGCGCTACCGGTTTTGATGTGTTCCATAGCTGTTGTGGCCTCTTCCATGGAGGGGATTTGATCGAGTTCCTGCTGTTGAGCTGGTGTAAGGCGACGGGGAATGGCATGTAGGATTTTTTGCATGGCTGCAGATGAGTCAGGATGGGGTTCGTTTAGAAAGAGAGCTGAGTAGTAACGGTGACCACTCTGTAGTATGGAGGTGATGTCTCGGTGGCTGCCGTGTTCGTCTTGGATTTCCGTGATAGAGGAGTGAGCTTTAGGGGTAGGAATCAGAGCAAAGAACTCTTTGGTCATTCTCTCTCCTACCTGGTGCCACCACAGATTTTCTGAGTCTAGTGCTAATGTGTGACGCTCGAAACGTAGTTTGTCAAGTTCGGTCTGAGCTCTTTGAAGTTTTGTTAGTTCCGATTGATACAGGGTAGGCTTCGCTTGGAGTTTATTCACTATGCGTTGGTAGTACCGATAGTCCTGTCCTTTCTGGCGGCGGATATTTTGTGAATACAGTTGGGAAAATTCTAGAATGTTAGCTAGGCCCTCCTGCATCCAGCTGCAACAGTCTGTGTAGCTACCCTTGCTGGCTCTCCACGACTGCCAGCGTGTCATGATCTCAAGGTAGTACTTATCGTCCGCGAGTAGGTGTTTGTTTAAGCGGGGAATGCCGGGGCCCCGGGCGGAGTTGGTGTGATGGGCAAGGGTAACGATGAGTGGGTAGTGATCAGAAAAATTAACAGAACGGTCGACCGATGCGTAGCAAACTAGGTCCGCCCATGCGGGTGTGATGTAGATTTTATCAAGACGACGAGTAGTGCGTACATTTAAACGTGTGGCCAGCCAAGTGGGCCCGTGGTCTCGTGAGCGGATGACATCCTGTAAGTTCAGGTCCATGATCTGTTTACTGAAGGCCGCTGTGCGTATAGGGGGGTGTTCATCCAGGTCTATATTGAAATCGCCCATCAACGCAATTTCGAACCCCTGTGAGATAAGGTCAGCGGCCATTTTGAAGAGGGAAGGGTAGAATGAGGCTTGATCCGTTGGCTCGGTTGGGGCATATACACTAATAATGTATCCCTTATTTCCTGCCCATGTAATGGACTGCCGCGTCCAACGGCCCTGCCATCTAGCCTCCGCTGTGTCGGTAGCTATAGCCCAGTCCTGGCATGTCAGCGTAGGGTTGGGAGGTTTACGGTATTGAATGAGGGCAGTGCCCCCTTGTGTACCGCGTGCCCATGCCCAACGGTGAACTGTCCTAGGTGCAAGTGCTCTAGCAGCTCTAAGGGCGGTGCGTGTGGCAGCTTCTTGGATTTTATGTTCCTGCAGTCCTATCCAAATTTCATGCGAGGGGCCCACGTAGCGCTCGAGCAAGTTGTGTAATGCATTTGCTAATTCTCGTGTGCGAGGTATTCGCTGTCCCTGCCCTGGTGTGTGTGACCCGTATGTGTTCAGCCCCCTGACATTCCACGATACCAGTGTTAGTTGACTCATGTCATTGCAGGGCTCCAGCAGACCAGGCCGGGTAGGTTCCGTGTAGGTCCCCATGGCGTGGTGAGATTGGACCTGCGAAAGGTGAAAGACACGGCACAACATGCACAGGGCGTGGGCGTGAGATAGTCATTAAAAGAGAGACCTACTGTGCAGTGTGCTGTGAGCAGAACCAAAGCGATTGGAAAGGCTGCATTACACCCACGTTTGGGTAATGGCAGCAGGTATTGAGAAAAGTCGTTATGGAGGTGTCTTGGTGATAGCGGATCACCTGGTGTGGCGATAACTATTCCATAGTCATTGCGCCTGTGAAAGGGTAACCGAGGGTACAGGAGGTCACGCTCCAAGGAGACTACTCGCCCACCCAGGTGGAGGGGCCCAGGCCTAGTCCATCCTGCCGATGGGTTTTCGAATCCGAGCCGTGGCTCACTGACCGAATGCCATAATGGGGTAGCCGTCACGAGAAACAGTGAGGCGAGGGGCGGACTTACGAATTTCGTAAGGCCTGCTCCTTCTACCCACACGTTTCAAGTGACGGCTAGCTGTTCCGCCCCTCAGAAGAGATGGCTAGACGTACCTTTTCGTGCTGAATCCGAATCTGCCCTTTGTTTCGCGTTTAGATTACTACGTAAGGTGCTATCTCGTCCGCCGTCAGGGCCACCATAGCCAGCTTGAAATAGGGCCGGCGTGGGACTCAAAGTGTCGGCTGTAACTCAGTTTTAGGCGGAAAATCGGCAGCCAGACCATTTAGGGGTTATAGGAACCCACCTCGGCTGGATAGCAATGAAAACTTACTCGCCCACCTTCCCGGCAAGAAGCATTGCGCAAATAAAGTGGGAGTTTTTACTGGTCGTTCCGTCGGATCCGGAAGTCCCCAGTTCAAACCCGCGCAGGGGCTAGCGGTCCTAAGTTTTCTGCATGTTCCCATCAGCTGCTATCTACAGTGCCGTAAGCGGAACCGCCCACACTCCCTTATAGGAACCCACCTCGGCTGGATAGCAATGAAAACTTACTCGCCCACCTTCCCGGCAAGAAGTATTGCGCAAATAAAGTGGGAGTTTTTACTGGTCGTTCCGTCGGATCCGGAAGTTCCCAGTTCAAACCCGCGCAGGGGCTAGCGGTCCTAAGTTTTCTGCATGTTCCCATCAGCTGCTATCTACAGTGCCGTAAGCGGAACCGCCCACACTCCCTTATAGGAACCCACCTCGGCTGGATAGCAATGAAAACTTACTCGCCCACCTTCCCGGCAAGAAGCATTGCGCAAATAAAGTGGGAGTTTTTACTGGTCGTTCCGTCGGATCCGGAAGTCCCCAGTTCAAACCCGCGCAGGGGCTAGCGGTCCTAAGTTTTCTGCATGTTCCCATCAGCTGCTATCTACAGTGCCGTAAGCGGAACCGCCCACACTCCCTTATAGGAACCCACCTCGGCTGGATAGCAATGAAAACTTACTCGCCCACCTTCCCGGCAAGAAGCATTGCGCAAATAAAGTGGGAGTTTTTACTGGTCGTTCCGTCGGATCCGGAAGTCCCCAGTTCAAACCCGCGCAGGGGCTAGCGGTCCTAAGTTTTCTGCATGTTCCCATCAGCTGCTATCTACAGTGCCGTAAGCGGAACCGCCCACACTCCCTTATAGGAACCCACCTCGGCTGGATAGCAATGAAAACTTACTCGCCCACCTTCCCGGCAAGAAGCATTGCGCAAATAAAGTGGGAGTTTTTACTGGTCGTTCCGTCGGATCCGGAAGTCCCCAGTTCAAACCCGCGCAGGGGCTAGCGGTCCTAAGTTTTCTGCATGTTCCCATCAGCTGCTATCTACAGTGCCGTAAGCGGAACCGCCCACACTCCCTTATAGGAACCCACCTCGGCTGGATAGCAATGAAAACTTACTCGCCCACCTTCCCGGCAAGAAGCATTGCGCAAATAAAGTGGGAGTTTTTACTGGTCGTTCCGTCGGATCCGGAAGTCCCCAGTTCAAACCCGCGCAGGGGCTAGCGGTCCTAAGTTTTCTGCATGTTCCCATCAGCTGCTATCTACAGTGCCGTAAGCGGAACCGCCCACACTCCCTTATAGGAACCCACCTCGGCTGGATAGCAATGAAAACTTACTCGCCCACCTTCCCGGCAAGAAGCATTGCGCAAATAAAGTGGGAGTTTTTACTGGTCGTTCCGTCGGATCCGGAAGTCCCCAGTTCAAACCCGCGCAGGGGCTAGCGGTCCTAAGTTTTCTGCATGTTCCCATCAGCTGCTATCTACAGTGCCGTAAGCGGAACCGCCCACACTCCCTTATAGGAACCCACCTCGGCTGGATAGCAATGAAAACTTACTCGCCCACCTTCCCGGCAAGAAGCATTGCGCAAATAAAGTGGGAGTTTTTACTGGTCGTTCCGTCGGATCCGGAAGTCCCCAGTTCAAACCCGCGCAGGGGCTAGCGGTCCTAAGTTTTCTGCATGTTCCCATCAGCTGCTATCTACAGTGCCGTAAGCGGAACCGCCCACACTCCCTTATAGGAACCCACCTCGGCTGGATAGCAATGAAAACTTACTCGCCCACCTTCCCGGCAAGAAGCATTGCGCAAATAAAGTGGGAGTTTTTACTGGTCGTTCCGTCGGATCCGGAAGTCCCCAGTTCAAACCCGCGCAGGGGCTAGCGGTCCTAAGTTTTCTGCATGTTCCCATCAGCTGCTATCTACAGTGCCGTAAGCGGAACCGCCCACACTCCCTTATAGGAACCCACCTCGGCTGGATAGCAATGAAAACTTACTCGCCCACCTTCCCGGCAAGAAGCATTGCGCAAATAAAGTGGGAGTTTTTACTGGTCGTTCCGTCGGATCCGGAAGTCCCCAGTTCAAACCCGCGCAGGGGCTAGCGGTCCTAAGTTTTCTGCATGTTCCCATCAGCTGCTATCTACAGTGCCGTAAGCGGAACCGCCCACACTCCCTTATAGGAACCCACCTCGGCTGGATAGCAATGAAAACTTACTCGCCCACCTTCCCGGCAAGAAGCATTGCGCAAATAAAGTGGGAGTTTTTACTGGTCGTTCCGTCGGATCCGGAAGTCCCCAGTTCAAACCCGCGCAGGGGCTAGCGGTCCTAAGTTTTCTGCATGTTCCCATCAGCTGCTATCTACAGTGCCGTAAGCGGAACCGCCCACACTCCCTTATAGGAACCCACCTCGGCTGGATAGCAATGAAAACTTACTCGCCCACCTTCCCGGCAAGAAGCATTGCGCAAATAAAGTGGGAGTTTTTACTGGTCGTTCCGTCGGATCCGGAAGTCCCCAGTTCAAACCCGCGCAGGGGCTAGCGGTCCTAAGTTTTCTGCATGTTCCCATCAGCTGCTATCTACAGTGCCGTAAGCGGAACCGCCCACACTCCCTTATAGGAACCCACCTCGGCTGGATAGCAATGAAAACTTACTCGCCCACCTTCCCGGCAAGAAGTATTGCGCAAATAAAGTGGGAGTTTTTACTGGTCGTTCCGTCGGATCCGGAAGTCCCCAGTTCAAACCCGCGCAGGGGCTAGCGGTCCTAAGTTTTCTGCATGTTCCCATCAGCTGCTATCTACAGTGCCGTAAGCGGAACCGCCCACACTCCCTTATAGGAACCCACCTCGGCTGGATAGCAATGAAAACTTACTCGCCCACCTTCCCGGCAAGAAGCATTGCGCAAATAAAGTGGGAGTTTTTACTGGTCGTTCCGTCGGATCCGGAAGTCCCCAGTTCAAACCCGCGCAGGGGCTAGCGGTCCTAAGTTTTCTGCATGTTCCCATCAGCTGCTATCTACAGTGCCGTAAGCGGAACCGCCCACACTCCCTTATAGGAACCCACCTCGGCTGGATAGCAATGAAAACTTACTCGCCCACCTTCCCGGCAAGAAGCATTGCGCAAATAAAGTGGGAGTTTTTACTGGTCGTTCCGTCGGATCCGGAAGTCCCCAGTTCAAACCCGCGCAGGGGCTAGCGGTCCTAAGTTTTCTGCATGTTCCCATCAGCTGCTATCTACAGTGCCGTAAGCGGAACCGCCCACACTCCCTTATAGGAACCCACCTCGGCTGGATAGCAATGAAAACTTACTCGCCCACCTTCCCGGCAAGAAGCATTGCGCAAATAAAGTGGGAGTTTTTACTGGTCGTTCCGTCGGATCCGGAAGTCCCCAGTTCAAACCCGCGCAGGGGCTAGCGGTCCTAAGTTTTCTGCATGTTCCCATCAGCTGCTATCTACAGTGCCGTAAGCGGAACCGCCCACACTCCCTTATCCCCTAAATGGGCAGAAATACTGCCGATGCATCGGCTGTAACTTCACAATTTTGCAAACCAGATGCCATCCAACCCACCCATATCCAATGGCTGTCCTTGGGGGCCAAGCATGTCCATGAGTTGCCCTTCGGGTTGGTATATCACAACCTTACATATATGCAGGGTAGGCCATGTATAACTGCCGTCAAAGTCAGGGGGGTCAAGACGAGCGTTTTCATTTTTGGTAGAATGTGCATTGTGAATTATGTTGTAAGAGCTAGGCACCTACCACTTCAGGGATGATAAACAATTAGTTGCTGAACAGTTTGAGCCATTGGGGTCATCATTTGGGTGGGTATACCAGCAGTTACACCCAGTACAGCCCATAGGGGTACCGTTGGTAAAAAGCAACCAAGGGGGTAGGGGTGGGCATACTACCTACTAATACCTACTAAAAATATCCCCCAACCATGCCACACAATACATTTCCCTTCCACAATGATGGGGAAACATAACTGCATCATCACACTGCCCTTACATGGCACCTATGTGCAGGTGCCACCTTGTCCATGCACGTAGGTAACGTGGTACGGATACCATACGCAAGGCACGCATTCTAGGAGGCAGCCACAAACAAACTAGTGAATTCAAGCCTATTTCAGCTTGCCCTAGCAAGGATAAACTAGGCCTAAGCTGCTATAGCTTGCCAGGTGATGGCCAGCACACCTGGTGGCACATGCTGACAATGGGAAGCTTCCACTCACCGGGTACATGGTTGATGATGCCACAGAGACCAGCCAACTGCCTCACACTCATGCAATATGTGTGTGGGAAATGTATAACAAACATATATGGAGGTATTCAAACCCATACAGCCTCTAAAACTTATCACCATCACACTATGGCAGGTCAACTGACTGAGGGAAGCATCTAAGAATGGTGTTTTAGGAAGGGGCCAGGCCATGGTCAAGAAAGAGCATGAATAATACAAAAAGAATGTGCTACACAAGCTAGAACGTATATATAAACGTCAAAAATCGACAAGAAAACGATAACTCAGCTTTACGTGGCATGGTTGGCATTACCTTGGCCGAGGCGGTGGCCGCAAAATGGCGCATTTCGGCACACCAAAGTTGTGCAGCATGGTCGCTGGATTCGGCGATTTCTGGCCACCCTTGCACGTTTACGACTACTATTTATCATAAAAAGTACAAAGAAACCGATATATCCTTTAAAATACGCCGGAAAGGTATTGCTGTCAACGTTTCTATCGTCCGGCCTGATCGCAGTTTTTTCCAGCAAGAACGCTGCCGACACCTATCAAATGGCATTCCCGCGAACCAAAAATTGGCCTGTATCATCTTTAGGACGTATAAAATCAATTCCCTGAGTTTGGTCAGAAAATTCGAACGAAAACGTAAATGCCATGCGTGGGCGCAAGCCGCCATGGCCAGGTCGTCGTTTTCCGGAATGCACGTTGTACGTGAAAAAGTACCCTGACCCCTTGTACTTTGACCGGCCAGAACACCTCCATAACTTTGTCAGAAGTATGCAAACCCTAGTACCATGCTGTGAGGAAAATTATAAACTTTCGATCTTCTCAGCTAAACTTTTCCTAATTCTCAATAGTTTTCGCGGCATTTGGTCCCCCGAGAAGGGGCCGACGTGTCGGCTGTAACTCAGTTTTAGGCGGAAAATCGGCAGCCAGACCATTTAGGGGTTATAGGAACCCACCTCGGCTGGATAGCAATGAAAACTTACTCGCCCACCTTCCCGGCAAGAAGCATTGCGCAAATAAAGTGGGAGTTTTTACTGGTCGTTCCGTCGGATCCGGAAGTCCCCAGTTCAAACCCGCGCAGGGGCTAGCGGTCCTAAGTTTTCTGCATGTTCCCATCAGCTGCTATCTACAGTGCCGTAAGCGGAACCGCCCACACTCCCTTATAGGAACCCACCTCGGCTGGATAGCAATGAAAACTTACTCGCCCACCTTCCCGGCAAGAAGTATTGCGCAAATAAAGTGGGAGTTTTTACTCGTCGTTCCGTCGGATCCGGAAGTTCCCAGTTCAAACCCGCGCAGGGGCTAGCGGTCCTAAGTTTTCTGCATGTTCCCATCAGCTGCTATCTACAGTGCCGTAAGCGGAACCGCCCACACTCCCTTATAGGAACCCACCTCGGCTGGATAGCAATGAAAACTTACTCGCCCACCTTCCCGGCAAGAAGCATTGCGCAAATAAAGTGGGAGTTTTTACTGGTCGTTCCGTCGGATCCGGAAGTCCCCAGTTCAAACCCGCGCAGGGGCTAGCGATCCTAAGTTTTCTGCATGTTCCCATCAGCTGCTATCTACAGTGCCGTAAGCGGAACCGCCCACACTCCCTTATAGGAACCCACCTCGGCTGGATAGCAATGAAAACTTACTCGCCCACCTTCCCGGCAAGAAGCATTGCGCAAATAAAGTGGGAGTTTTTACTGGTCGTTCCGTCGGATCCGGAAGTCCCCAGTTCAAACCCGCGCAGGGGCTAGCGGTCCTAAGTTTTCTGCATGTTCCCATCAGCTGCTATCTACAGTGCCGTAAGCGGAACCGCCCACACTCCCTTATAGGAACCCACCTCGGCTGGATAGCAATGAAAACTTACTCGCCCACCTTCCCGGCAAGAAGTATTGCGCAAATAAAGTGGGAGTTTTTACTGGTCGTTCCGTCGGATCCGGAAGTCCCCAGTTCAAACCCGCGCAGGGGCTAGCGGTCCTAAGTTTTCTGCATGTTCCCATCAGCTGCTATCTACAGTGCCGTAAGCGGAACCGCCCACACTCCCTTATAGGAACCCACCTCGGCTGGATAGCAATGAAAACTTACTCGCCCACCTTCCCGGCAAGAAGCATTGCGCAAATAAAGTGGGAGTTTTTACTGGTCGTTCCGTCGGATCCGGAAGTCCCCAGTTCAAACCCGCGCAGGGGCTAGCGGTCCTAAGTTTTCTGCATGTTCCCATCAGCTGCTATCTACAGTGCCGTAAGCGGAACCGCCCACACTCCCTTATAGGAACCCACCTCGGCTGGATAGCAATGAAAACTTACTCGCCCACCTTCCCGGCAAGAAGCATTGCGCAAATAAAGTGGGAGTTTTTACTGGTCGTTCCGTCGGATCCGGAAGTCCCCAGTTCAAACCCGCGCAGGGGCTAGCGGTCCTAAGTTTTCTGCATGTTCCCATCAGCTGCTATCTACAGTGCCGTAAGCGGAACCGCCCACACTCCCTTATAGGAACCCACCTCGGCTGGATAGCAATGAAAACTTACTCGCCCACCTTCCCGGCAAGAAGCATTGCGCAAATAAAGTGGGAGTTTTTACTGGTCGTTCCGTCGGATCCGGAAGTCCCCAGTTCAAACCCGCGCAGGGGCTAGCGGTCCTAAGTTTTCTGCATGTTCCCATCAGCTGCTATCTACAGTGCCGTAAGCGGAACCGCCCACACTCCCTTATAGGAACCCACCTCGGCTGGATAGCAATGAAAACTTACTCGCCCACCTTCCCGGCAAGAAGCATTGCGCAAATAAAGTGGGAGTTTTTACTGGTCGTTCCGTCGGATCCGGAAGTCCCCAGTTCAAACCCGCGCAGGGGCTAGCGGTCCTAAGTTTTCTGCATGTTCCCATCAGCTGCTATCTACAGTGCCGTAAGCGGAACCGCCCACACTCCCTTATAGGAACCCACCTCGGCTGGATAGCAATGAAAACTTACTCGCCCACCTTCCCGGCAAGAAGCATTGCGCAAATAAAGTGGGAGTTTTTACTGGTCGTTCCGTCGGATCCGGAAGTCCCCAGTTCAAACCCGCGCAGGGGCTAGCGATCCTAAGTTTTCTGCATGTTCCCATCAGCTGCTATCTACAGTGCCGTAAGCGGAACCGCCCACACTCCCTTATAGGAACCCACCTCGGCTGGATAGCAATGAAAACTTACTCGCCCACCTTCCCGGCAAGAAGCATTGCGCAAATAAAGTGGGAGTTTTTACTGGTCGTTCCGTCGGATCCGGAAGTCCCCAGTTCAAACCCGCGCAGGGGCTAGCGGTCCTAAGTTTTCTGCATGTTCCCATCAGCTGCTATCTACAGTGCCGTAAGCGGAACCGCCCACACTCCCTTATAGGAACCCACCTCGGCTGGATAGCAATGAAAACTTACTCGCCCACCTTCCCGGCAAGAAGCATTGCGCAAATAAAGTTGGAGTTTTTACTGGTCGTTCCGTCGGATCCGGAAGTCCCCAGTTCAAACCCGCGCAGGGGCTAGCGGTCCTAAGTTTTCTGCATGTTCCCATCAGCTGCTATCTACAGTGCCGTAAGCGGAACCGCCCACACTCCCTTATAGGAACCCACCTCGGCTGGATAGCAATGAAAACTTACTCGCCCACCTTCCCGGCAAGAAGTATTGCGCAAATAAAGTGGGAGTTTTTACTGGTCGTTCCGTCGGATCCGGAAGTCCCCAGTTCAAACCCGCGCAGGGGCTAGCGATCCTAAGTTTTCTGCATGTTCCCATCAGCTGCTATCTACAGTGCCGTAAGCGGAACCGCCCACACTCCCTTATAGGAACCCACCTCGGCTGGATAGCAATGAAAACTTACTCGCCCACCTTCCCGGCAAGAAGCATTGCGCAAATAAAGTGGGAGTTTTTACTGGTCGTTCCGTCGGATCCGGAAGTCCCCAGTTCAAACCCGCGCAGGGGCTAGCGGTCCTAAGTTTTCTGCATGTTCCCATCAGCTGCTATCTACAGTGCCGTAAGCGGAACCGCCCACACTCCCTTATAGGAACCCACCTCGGCTGGATAGCAATGAAAACTTACTCGCCCACCTTCCCGGCAAGAAGCATTGCGCAAATAAAGTGGGAGTTTTTACTGGTCGTTCCGTCGGATCCGGAAGTCCCCAGTTCAAACCCGCGCAGGGGCTAGCGGTCCTAAGTTTTCTGCATGTTCCCATCAGCTGCTATCTACAGTGCCGTAAGCGGAACCGCCCACACTCCCTTATAGGAACCCACCTCGGCTGGATAGCAATGAAAACTTACTCGCCCACCTTCCCGGCAAGAAGCATTGCGCAAATAAAGTGGGAGTTTTTACTGGTCGTTCCGTCGGATCCGGAAGTCCCCGGTTCAAACCCGCGCAGGGGCTAGCGGTCCTAAGTTTTCTGCATGTTCCCATCAGCTGCTATCTACAGTGCCGTAAGCGGAACCGCCCACACTCCCTTATAGGAACCCACCTCGGCTGGATAGCAATGAAAACTTACTCGACCACCTTCCCGGCAAGAAGCATTGCGCAAATAAAGTGGGAGACTGTTTTTACTGGTCGTTCCGTCGGATCCGGAAGTCCCCAGTTCAAACCCGCGCAGGGGCTAGCGGTCCTAAGTTTTCTGCATGTTCCCATCAGCTGCTATCTACAGTGCCGTAAGCGGAACCGCCCACACTCCCTTATAGGAACCCACCTCGGCTGGATAGCAATGAAAACTTACTCGCCCACCTTCCCGGCAAGAAGCATTGCGCAAATAAAGTGGGAGACTGTTTTTACTGGTCGTTCCGTCGGATCCGGAAGTCCCCAGTTCAAACCCGCGCAGGGGCTAGCGGTCCTAAGTTTTCTGCATGTTCCCATCAGCTGCTATCAGTTGGTTGGAGACCCATCTAGGGTCCACATGGGTCCTCAGAGATAGAGGATCTTGTACAGATTACTACAATATACTTTATTGTAGTATTGGGCCAATGGCTGTACTTCACTAGTACTCGCCAATGGGATAACGCCACGTAGAATATGTGGGCGTCTCCCAGGCCTCCACGTCACCGGCTGGTCAAGGGCCGGTGTAGTACTGTCAATAGGACTGAGCCGACTATCGGCCTATTATGTATGCGCATCTGCCTTGGTACCTCCTAGAGGATTCTAGAAGTATCTAACACGCGGCATGCACTGAACTACACGGAATGCATGTCCACGTAGGATATTCAGCAAGACTGATGAAGGTGCCAAGCGCAATAGAATATATGCGCAACGAAGACGAATTATGCAGCAACGACAATAACGTATGAGAACAATAAACACAACGTTCATTTCATGCTTTCTGATTTACATCGCATTCCATTTATTTGCAACTTGTATTCATTGCAATGTCTTCGGACGACAATCTTTCAGAGCAGAGGTCTGGCCCTGGTGAGCACGGACCGGCTCAATTTTCTGTCGACCCTGGCCCAGGCGAGCACAGGGATGACAATAAGAATATGTCCGACCAGCCCCGGGAGGAGGGCTGCGGGCAGGGAAGTACTAGTAGTGACAACCAGCGTGCGCGTGATAAGGTGCTTCGGCGGGAGACCTTGCTTCAAGAGGCGAAGCTGCTGTCGGCAATCAAGAAATGGGTTCCAGCCCCGCTGGTGCCTGGTGCTATTCAAGCAGACCGGGATCGCTTTGTAAGCTCTCTTGGGCCGTTTTTCCGCAGGCTCGCGGGCAACCGAGACATCATTCCGGACTGGCTGGAGTTTCTTCGTGGAACCCCGCTGGGAGACCGCGAGAAAAACCACCCAGAGTGGATTTCGCTGCTGGATAGAGCACAGCGTCTGCGGTGGTCGCCGTTCGAGTTTCTGCGCCGAGCGAGGGAGACTTTTCTTCGTTCTATCACTGCCAAAACCTGCGACGAGATCGAGGAATTTGTAGATGCAAAGCCGAAGCCCGGGCAGACCATCATCGAGCACCTCAACTCTTACTACGACATGCTGGAGAAGCAGGGGCTCCGGTGGCCTGACGAGGCGGTGAATCTCCGATGGATCCAAAACTGTGCTCTGTCCGAATCCGAGAAGCGGAATTTGGTCGCCAACTGCCGCGGTTACCTGTGCGACACTCACCGATGCAGAGCTCACCTCAAGGAGCTCCTGACGAATCAAACCCGTGTTTCCAGAGAAGGAGGTGCCGCGGAGGTGCCTCGTGTCGCCATGGTGATGGAGCAGCAACGGGAAATCTTCTGCTACAACTGCGGGCAGCCCGGGCACACACGCCGCGCATGTAAGGGTAAGGTTGTCGCTAATTCTGAGTCCTTCCCTCCCTGCACTTTCTGTAATAGGACTAACCATCTGGCTAAGGATTGCTACTTTCGCAAGTGCAAGTCTTGTGGCAATTCTGGACATGATGCGTCTGCCTGCAGGAGCAAGGCGGGCGCTGGACCCAAGGATACCCAGATGGAGGTCCTCAAGCTGCTGCAGCAGATCTCCCAAGCCGTCAAGAGCGGTGCCCTTCGTGGTGGCGACGCTTCTCAGCCGCGTGGTGGTGACGCTTCCCAGCCGCGTGGTGGTGATGCTTCTCAGCCGCGGGGTGGCAATACCTCTCGTGGCCGCAAGAGGAAGCAGCAGCAGAAAAACTAGATGATCCTCTCTGTTTATATAACCCCTACAGCGTCCTTATGGATGCTGATGAGAGTGGACTCATGGCAGATGAGGCCTGCCAGGTGGTAGGGGCTCCAGCAGTAACCCCTACTGACCGTAAAGCTGCCCCAGTGAGCAGCAGTAAAAGTGCCCCTGTTTGTGGCATTCCTATCCATGCCTGGAATAAAAAGAGTACCCCAGAGGGAACTCTTCCTGTAAATAATACATGTGGATCTGCTCCTGGTTGTAGACAGATGCCACATGGTGTTGCCCAGGTGAGCAACGTATCTGTGAACAATACATGTGGTGCAGCTCCTGTTTGTAGCCAAGCACCCATTGATATTGTTAACAGTCAAGCTCCTCAGAGCAATAATCCTTGTTATATTGATAATAAAAACTTGGACTCTTGCTCTGCCAGGAACGTGGATGCCCGTCCATGTCCTGAAGAGCCTGAGCCTAATGATTGTATTAATCTTAGGACTCTGGCTAAGAGTTTGCATGATGCCTGTGGCCATGGAAACAATGCCATTAGGCTTGTTCAAGCCATTAATAACAAGGCTCTCTGGCAGGCTTATCAAGATGTCAGAGAACATTGTGTGTGCCAATTGTGTGCTAACAAGCCTTCCAAACGTCATGCAAAGCATCCTGCAGATGGTAGGGGTAATCTACAAGCTGATATCCTCTACTTCACCAATTACAGGCAATTGCCTTACTTGGTGGCTGTGGATGAATGGTCAGGCTACATTGGAATTGAACCTATGGCAGCAGGGGATGAGAATACTCTCCATGCCGCAGTTCTTGTTATTCTGCAGAAGTTTGCAGTTATTCATAAGCTGCAGATGGACTTGCAGTTTAACTGCCTGACCAAATACTCTGATCTGCCTTTCCTAAGGATTGTGGGTCGTGAAGATCACCAAGCCCAAGGCAAGGTTGACAGATATATACAGGAGCTTAAGAAGTTGGTAATATCCGGGGACTATCCTGAGATGTTTAAACCAACTTTTGCTGTCAGGTGTTTGGGTGCTGCAAAAGTGGAAAACACCATGAACAACCGTTTTCATACTATCAAGGTGCGTGGTGTTCCACGGCTGGTCTCACCTCGTGGACTAGCAGGTGGCCTCTACCCTGATGACATCATGCAGGCATGGAGTAAGCAGAGGTGGGCACAGTATGCTCATCTCTGTGAAAAGGATAAACAGAGAGGAGAATCATTAAAATTTGAGGTGGGAGACCAGGTGATCTTCCACAAAGAAAATGCTCCTGGTAAACGTGGTTATTGGCAGGGTCCAGGGACCATAACCTCAGTTGACCTGGAGATGAAAACTGCTGATGTGGTCTGGAATGGGACCACTTATCATCTGGCTTGGAATAGATTGAAGAGAGATCCAATGAACGTTCAAGAAAATCCCCTGGAAATTATGGCCCCTGAAGAGGCACTTGGATCTCCCAATCTTTCCTGTCCACCTTTGGCCAGTGAACAGGCTGGACTCCAACTACCAGAAAGGGCGGCCTCCCATCAACTGGAGCCTACTACTCAGCAAGCTCAGCCTAAGACATTGACTGGGATATCACAGGATGATATGGATGAAGCTGACTTGTTGGATAATAGGGTGTCTGATCAGCACCGGAAGCTCCGGCCGTTGGAACATGGGCTTGAGACCCCTGGGCAGGTGGATAACATATTTCAGTCTGAACAGCCAAAGCTTGGATCCAATTACCCTGGTAATAAGCCATTGCCCTTGGAGACTGATGGGATTCCAGCCCAAGGAAGACAAGCTGAGGAGGGGTTGTCCAGGTTGAACACTCAGCTCGGCAAGAGAGGCAATCCTCAAGAGCTTCGGGATATTGTAAAGAAGCTCAAGCCCTCACTAAAGATTGCCAAAATAACTTCTCTTCTAGAGAAGGGCATGGACCTTGATGGCTTTGATGTGGATACCAAAGCAGAGGTCTCTGTCACCTCGCCCTTTAATGCTTTGCTGGATAAGTATTCCCTTGAACCCAGTCCATGGACTATTGTCCAAGACTTTGCGGGTAACACTGATCATCAAGTTCTTGGGAATATCACTATCCCATTCTTGGGTGAGTCTTTGACACTTTGTGTTGTTGATGGCTATAAGGGACCCACTCTCATTGGCCAGCCATTCTTGGTGACTCCCGGTGTTACCATTGTTGATGGCCCCAATAACACAAAGAGTCTCCTAAAAACCCATTGTGACCCAATTCCTCTGGAATCATTCAGATGTCTCTTGCCTCTTGAAATGTTCCAGAAGGCAAATTGGAAGACCGCCTGTGTCGGTTCAATAAAAGGAGCAGAATGGGGAAGGGATATACCCCCAGCTTCTGAGCTGGTAGAACCCGCCCAGCTCAGTGTGACTTCTCTTGGTCTCACAAAAAGGTCATTTGCTGCTCATAGCCCCATGTCCTTTGATGATGTAGACCTGGATTGTCACACTTTCGCTGGCCTTGAGGCCTGGCGAGTAGCATTGGCGCGTGCGCTCCAGGAGTGGCAAACGCTGGATGTTTTTGAAGGCATTTCAGAACCTCCACCCAATGCTCAAATGCTTCAGTTGCGTTTTGTATGCAAGATGAAGAGCAAGCTTGGTGAGCCTCCCATACCAAACGCACGTCCAGTCGTGACCCAGTTCCATGGTACTACAGACTTTGATAAGGAGGAGCTGTACACTCCTGGCCTGTCACATCCTGTTCTCAGGCTTATTCTTAGTCTGTACCTTGGTGCTTTGGACTATGGCTTGGATTATGGAGCAGAAATTGATGACTTCACCAGGGCCTTTTTGCATGGTGATCCTCAGGTGGCCAGAGCCACTTGGCAAGCTCAAAGACCCTGTTGTGTTAAGACCCCAGCATGCTGGATAGCTGAAGTAGGTCATCCCTACATGCAGCCTAAAGTGGGCTGGGAAGGACTGGTCAGCAGTCCAGTCATCTGGTATGAAACCATTGCTCCTGCCATCCAGGAGAGATGTCAGATGCAACAATCTCATCTTGCTTATTGTCTCTTTGTGGGGCAATCCAAAGGACAACCCACCTGGGCTACCTTACATGGAGATGATATGCAACGCATTGGTCCCAAGGGATGGTTGAATGAGACCTATAAAAGGCTCAATGACAAGTCCCCTATTGGTACCAGAGCATGGTTTAGTAAAAACAGCCAGGTACCTTACTGTGGCATTGGCTGTACCCTTTTCCAGGATGACAAAGGATGGCATCTTAAGCTGCAATCGGCGAAGGGGTATAAAGAAAAAGTAATAACTCAGTTGCCCAAGAGAGTAACTGAGGAGAATGCCCCTACGGTTAAAGGTCAACTGGGTTGGCTGGCTGCCACAACTAACCCTGACCTGGCAGTACAGAGTAGGATGCCAGACTCTGTTGTTGTAGGAGAAGGAAGGAGGCGCCTGGAGAGCTGCCTCAATGAATCTCCTGACTTGGTGTTGTCCGGTGTAGACTGGCATGGGCGCATCATCATAGACGCCTACACAGATGCTAGCCAAGAGTCTAGATCTGCCAACAAGATTGGTGCCAGAGCCGGATGCCTGATCACCATCAGGAATGAAGGCAAACAGCCCTCGTTGGTATACTGGTCCAGTAACCTTCAGAGGAGGCGGTTTGCTGGCATTGACACCGCTGAGTGCAGGGCATACGCCATGTGCATTCGCGATGCCATATACATAAGAGAGCTACTCTTATGGTGTCTGAGTCAGATAAGACCTCAACCCGTGATTGATGTCAGGGTTTATTGTGATAATAAGCCCGTGGTCTCTTTTATCAAGAATGAGAGGGCCACTACTACTGACTTGGACTACCTTGTGGCAAAGGAGTTGTCCAGCCACTGTATAACCATACATCTGCCAGGACACTCAAATCCTGCTGATGCTATGACCAAGCTTCCACGACTGGCCCTTAATGGGTACCAGTTGCTGCGGTCCATGATGGCTGGGAAACCCTTGTCATGAGGAGTAATCTGGGAGCCTGAGCCTAATGCTCCTCCTGTAGGTTTTTATCCCCCTGGAGGTTTTGTCCTCTCTGGAGAAGAGGTTTTCCTTCAGATTTGGGTTTTCCCTACAGCAGGTTACACCAACCATGCAATGATGAGATGCAAACTCCATAAGACCCAAGTGAGTCCCCATTGCCCACATATGTGAAAGTGAACTGGCCAGGTGCGGCCGAACATCAATGAATACATCTAAGCCTTATCACTTTCACAAGGGAAAGAATGGCTGGAGTTGGTTGGAGACCCATCTAGGGTCCACATGGGTCCTCAGAGATAGAGGATCTTGTACAGATTACTACAATATACTTTATTGTAGTATTGGGCCAATGGCTGTACTTCACTAGTACTCGCCAATGGGATAACGCCACGTAGAATATGTGGGCGTCTCCCAGGCCTCCACGTCACCGGCTGGTCAAGGGCCGGTGTAGTACTGTCAATAGGACTGAGCCGACTATCGGCCTATTATGTATGCGCATCTGCCTTGGTACCTCCTAGAGGATTCTAGAAGTATCTAACACGCGGCATGCACTGAACTACACGGAATGCATGTCCACGTAGGATATTCAGCAAGACTGATGAAGGTGCCAAGCGCAATAGAATATATGCGCAACGAAGACGAATTATGCAGCAACGACAATAACGTATGAGAACAATAAACACAACGTTCATTTCATGCTTTCTGATTTACATCGCATTCCATTTATTTGCAACTCTATCTACAGTGCCGTAAGCGGAACCGCCCACACTCCCTTATAGGAACCCACCTCGGCTGGATAGCAATGAAAACTTACTCGCCCACCTTCCCGGCAAGAAGCATTGCGCAAATAAAGTGGGAGTTTTTACTGGTCGTTCCGTCGGATCCGGAAGTCCCCAGTTCAAACCCGCGCAGGGGCTAGCAGTCCTAAGTTTTCTGCATGTTCCCATCAGCTGCTATCTACAGTGCCGTAAGCGGAACCGCCCACACTCCCTTATAGGAACCCACCTCGGCTGGATAGCAATGAAAACTTACTCGCCCACCTTCCCGGCAAGAAGCATTGCGCAAATAAAGTGGGAGTTTTTACTGGTCGTTCCGTCGGATCCGGAAGTCCCCAGTTCAAACCCGCGCAGGGGCTAGCGGTCCTAAGTTTTCTGCATGTTCCCATCAGCTGCTATCTACAGTGCCGTAAGCGGAACCGCCCACACTCCCTTATAGGAACCCACCTCGGCTGGATAGCAATGAAAACTTACTCGCCCACCTTCTCGGCAAGAAGCATTGCGCAAATAAAGTGGGAGTTTTTACTGGTCGTTCCGTCGGATCCGGAAGTCCCCAGTTCAAACCCGCGCAGGGGCTAGCGGTCCTAAGTTTTCTGCATGTTCCCATCAGCTGCTATCTACAGTGCCGTAAGCGGAACCGCCCACACTCCCTTATAGGAACCCACCTCGGCTGGATAGCAATGAAAACTTACTCGCCCACCTTCCCGGCAAGAAGCATTGCGCAAATAAAGTGGGAGACTGTTTTTACTGGTCGTTCCGTCGGATCCGGAAGTCCCCAGTTCAAACCCGCGCAGGGGCTAGCGGTCCTAAGTTTTCTGCATGTTCCCATCAGCTGCTATCTACAGTGCCGTAAGCGGAACCGCCCACACTCCCTTATAGGAACCCACCTCGGCTGGATAGCAATGAAAACTTACTCGCCCACCTTCCCGGCAAGAAGCATTGCGCAAATAAAGTGGGAGTTTTTACTGGTCGTTCCGTCGGATCCGGAAGTCCCCAGTTCAAACCCGCGCAGGGGCTAGCGGTCCTAAGTTTTCTGCATGTTCCCATCAGCTGCTATCTACAGTGCCGTAAGCGGAACCGCCCACACTCCCTTATAGGAACCCACCTCGGCTGGATAGCAATGAAAACTTACTCGCCCACCTTCCCGGCAAGAAGCATTGCGCAAATAAAGTGGGAGTTTTTACTGGTCGTTCCGTCGGATCCGGAAGTCCCCAGTTCAAACCCGCGCAGGGGCTAGCGGTCCTAAGTTTTCTGCATGTTCCCATCAGCTGCTATCTACAGTGCCGTAAGCGGAACCGCCCACACTCCCTTATAGGAAGCCACCTCGGCTGGATAGCAATGAAAACTTACTCGCCCACCTTCACTAGGAAGTCGGAAAAAATTCGTCCTGAGATCTCTTGAGATTCTCCTGAGTTTTTTTTTGACAAATCTTGAGAAATCCTGAGAAATCCTGAGATGTCCTGAGAATATCTTGAGATTGTCCTGAGATTCATCCTGAGTTTTCCTGAGATTGTCCTGAGATTCATCCTGATATTTCGTCTTCACAAAATCTGGTAAGTGCACACCTCGGGTCCTGAGATTCTGGTGAAAAACTCAGGTCTTGAGATTTTGACTTTGTAGTGAAAATCTCAGGACAAAATCTCAGGACAATCTCAGGACAATCTCAGGACAAAATCTCAGGACAATCTCAGGACAAAAAAAACGAGTCGAATCTCAAGAAATTCTCAGGACAATCTCAGGACAAAAAAACGTGTAGAATCTCAAGAAAATCAAGAACATGCACAGGCGAATTCTCCAGCCATTCTGGGACAAAAAAATGGTGTTATCAGGGACCGTCAGAAATACAACAATGCAAGATGATTACAACAGGGGCATGACTCACAATCAGTGCATTTATTACATTGGTAAATATCATGTTACAGCTTGCATACATCATCCACAGCAAACATGCTGTCAACTGACATTCGTAGTCATGTCTTGCTGAAAGGGAAAAACTGATTCATTCTTGGAATCAGGGAAGTTTGTGTACATCTTCACACAATTCTTCACAAGAAGAGTTCTCATGCCTCTCCCATACTGTTCAGAGTCCGCATGTTTCGTTCTACGTCTTCCTGCACGTAGGAGCACAATTAAGAAGGACAAAGCAGCAAGGCAGGGCCAGAATCAGAAAGGCTGCAGGATGTGCAAATGTACACCAAATCCAAAATGACGAGACAGTAAAAAATCACGCTCGTACACGAGACAAAAAAATCGCTTTGTAGTGCAAAAAAATGGAATCCTGTGCACCCTGATCGTGAAAACTTACAGCTATTCCAAAACTGGCTGGACTTGGTTTGATGCCATGCCTTCTGCCTTCTGGCCATTCAGCAGCTCGCAGTGTTTTGCTTGTGCCGCGCTGTCCGGGGTATTTTCCTGCACGCAAACAGCAGAGAGTTTGGACCATTGGGTTGCGCAAGTAGTCAGAAAAAGAATACACAACAAAACCGCAATGCAAACTCATCAACAATTATAAAGATGGTAACATTTCCGTATCTGAGGAGCTGCGGAACTTACACATGGGATTGGTAGGCTTGAGCAGGATTCTGTCGGTGCAGATCTCTCCGCTTGTTTGTTGATGATGGCGTTCTTCTCAGCGAGCTCCTCTTGCATTTTTTTCAACTGCAACATCATGTTGGCAAGCACGGATTCCACCGATGACTCTGGTCCTCCCGAGGAGGGTGGCAGTGGGGCCGGAGGGGCTGGCACGGCCGTGGAGGGTGGCAGTGGGGCCGAAGGGGCTGGCACGGCCGTGGAGGGTGGCAGTGGGGCCGGAGGGGCTGGCACGGCCGTGGAGGGTGGCAGCAGTGGGGCCGGAGGGGCTGGCACGGCCGTGGAGGGTGGCAGTGGGGCCGGAGGGGCTGGCACGGCCGTGGAGGGTGGCAGTGGGGCCGGAGGGGCTGGCACGGCCGTGGAGGGTGGCAGCAGTGGGGCCGGAGGGGCTGGCACGGCCGTGGAGGGTGGCAGTGGGGCTGGCACATCCGGGGGGAAGGCACTTGACTCGTGTTCGTTTCTTCTGCCTTTCCAGGCAGGTCGTTCACCGTAACATTGCCCAACATCACCCATGAGAGCTCGCCAGACCCCTCCTCACCGTAGTGCAATTTCCTCAGATCAAAGCAATACCTTGATTCTGGCTCATCCCCGTTAGGAAACGCAAGCGTCCACGGGGACTTGTTCCGTGGCTTGACCATAGCAATGCGGCCTACATCCCACACCAACTCATCCCCCAATCTCAGCTGCTTGCGCGCCTTCAGCAACCATTTTTGAGCTATGATGGTGCCAACCGGTACGGTGGTCGTTGTCACCTCTGTTGGAAGAGGCAACACAGTGGCCTGAGGGAGCACCTGCTTGATGTAGTGCATCAACCCCAGATCTGAAGGTGGTGGGCACTGAGCACGTGTCTTAGGTGCTGTTTGCGGCTGTGGAAGGACGGCAATGTTCTCTTCTAGAGGCTGCGGCGATGGCAGGACTGGATCCTTTGTTGCAGATGGGGACTTGGTCTCTGTTGATCCGCGCCGGGCCTTGGAAACTGGCGCTGGTGTCATGCCCTTCCTCTTTGAAGAAGCCTGCGAAGGCACTGCACACATCAATTGCAAAAGAGAGACTTTGTTGGAATCATAAAAACAAACAGGGAATGCATTTACAAATGGGAAACGGGGAAGCTGCTGGTGAATGGGGGTTATGTATTATGCTATGGTGGCAAACGAAAATAGCAAGGTCTTAATAAGGTTGAGCGAAAAGAAGATTAGAGTGGCATCGTCAGTGCAGAAACTGAGATACTTGCTAAGTAAAATACAGGTATGCCAATGCAAAAAGAGACAAGAATAAAACAACCACGATTGGAAGTGATCTGATATTACTTACAGGGAATGGCCTGCTGCGTCACAGGTTCATCACCAGCAGCCCCCGGAGTGGGCTGGGGCAGGGCCTTTGAATCGATACATGGAGATTCGCATGCCAGCAGAAGCGATAATTGCTTCGAATAGTGGGGCTTCACATTTGGACCTGGTTCAGGTGCCAGGATGGGCACCAGCACCGGTGTCACTGTGCCAGCCACGTCCACGGCTGGATGAAAAAGGAAAGACACATGCAATTAAAGAAGTCAAAAGTCAGCTTGAATGAAACACAAAGAAAACCAATATACACAAAACGTGTGGGACTTCATAAAGATAATAATGCATAAAGTTGAAGGGTAAATACAGGCAAATTGATACGTTGTAAGTTTCCATGAAGCAACAGTAAGGCCCGTATACCAAAGGGGAAAAAAAGGGAACTTACGTGCCAGCACGGGGGCAGATGGACAGCCTGGCATGGGTGGTGGTGGCATGGCCACGAGAGGGGGTGCCGGCACGGCGCTCATCTGCTGGTCGAACTGCGCGTTGATAGCGTCGATTTGGGCCTGCAAAGCTGCAATCTTGGCGGCCCTTTCAGCCTCGAGGCTGGCAGGCAGCTGCATGGTCCCGGCGGTGACTGCAGCAGGCTTGGCTTTTGCTGTCGACTTGCCGGTTGCAGTTTTCTTTGCTTTTTGGACGCCCAGCTGTGGTGTTCACCATGAAGAACAAAGCACAGCATCCGAAGGAACATAATAATGCACTCGATCAGAAAACTATCGATGGCGAGTAGAAAGTACGGTTGCACTACAGATTGCTGACTGCACTCCGAGTGCAACGACAAGAACTGTGCCTGGCAAGCCAAAAAAAAAAATTTCCCCTCGCGGGGGGCAAGGCGGCGGGCTCCGCTTTGCCTTTGCCGTTTTCCAGCGCCCCCCGCGAGGGGAAATTTTTTTTTTTGGCTTGCCAGGCGCTGTAGCGTTTCTCATACAGATTTCTCAAAACAGGGCAGCAATAAGATGATTTGCATCCCCAAGGAGGAAGGGAAGAACAACACGACGTCATACACAACGGATGCATACCAAGACACGGCAGTTCATGAGTATTCTTTGTTTAATTACCTGTTTGGGCTGGTTGGTTACGCAGGCAAGCGGGGCACGTTGCTGTTCAGTCTTAGCCACTCTGTTGGCAGCTCTCTTTGCCGCTAGCTGCGCCTCGTGCTTTCGGATGTATAGACGCCTCGCTAGCTCCCTTTCAACTATCGCTTCAGTCTCAGCCAAAGCAGGAGGATCGGGGAGAGACTTCACTGCGGTTGTGGCCTCTGTCGGTCCGTTTAGGACTTCATTCAGTTTCCTGCTGCTCTCCGCCGCAACGGCTGCAGAGTACATGGCCTTTGCATCATTTAACTCGTCCTGGGCCAGTAGAGGTAAGAATTCAGAACAAATCGCCTTGATCCGAGCACAAACATCCTTCAGCAGTTCTTGATCTTGGTCCTTCTTTGCTACACCCTCCAGCAACCACTCCTTCGATTGCGCCGCGACGACTTCCCTAAGAGTCCGCAGCCGACAATCGGCTTGCACATGCTTAAGAGGGTGTTCCTCTACCGCCTTGGCAGCACGAAATTTGGCCCACTTTTGCAGATCAGCCACCATTCTTCCCCACTAACCAGGCCACCCCCAGCCGACATTAACGCGTTTGCGTGCTCCATCCTTGGCGCCGTTGTCATTTCTTAATCACAAGGCGCAAGTTTTGAATCCGCACAACGGCACTGTGCTAATTGCAGGTGTCAATTTTGCGCGGCAAAAAGGAACTCCGTCCGATCTTGGCCCATCTACCGTCAATCATCTCTCCCGGCGGAAGTCGACAGGATCTTACTTTAGGAGCGAATCCTGCTGATCTGAACGCCATGGCGCAAAGTATCGGATTCGGGGAAATCGGTATATTTAGTATCCAATTAGAAACCAGAGAGGTGAAATAAGAAATAAGTATCACCGAATCCTGAATGAAGGTGGTCACACACTGGTGTGACGTTGACAGGCTAAGGGGCTAATAAGGCGCAAAGTATCGGATTCGGGGAAATCGGTATATTTACTATCCAATTAGAAACCAGAGAGGTGAAATAAGAAATAAGTATCACCGAATCCTGAATGAAGGTGGTCACACACTGGTGTGACGTTGACAGGCTAAGGGGCTAATAAGGCGCAATTAAGTATCGGATTCGGGCCTCTCACTGCCATGGTTAACGGTGCAAAGTTGACATCATGTTCGAGTAGGATTGAATCCGCATCAAGAAGCTGCGGTTACATAGATTACCCGGCAAATTTGACTGTTAACATATCTGACGCATAGCTAGCCGCGGGAATGGCCCACGCGGTCCGTTGGCTAGCTCGACAGTCAGACGCGGTCGGTGCCCCTTCGTTCCTTTGCGTTTTAGGCATGCAAGGACACAGCCGGGAGCCACGAAAACACCTCGTTGCTGCCGCCATGGTAGCCATGGCGGCAGCAACGGGGAGGGCCCGCGGCAAGGCGGCCGCGGGCCGTCCCCGTTGCTGCCGCCACCATTGGTTGTTTAGCGATTTTCAACCATGGAGGAACAAGGCCTTGACGACTTCCTCATGGAGGGATGGGCGGATGAGTACCGAACTGGGCCTGAGGCAGCTATGGAATTCGCCAGGAATTTCGATGCTGCTGCAAACAGAGTACATTTGGAGACGCCTTTATACCCAGGATCTAACGTTCCAGCTGTTGTGGCGGCCCTACAATTGCTAACGCAATGGGGCCAAGGAGGTTGTACTCGGAAGTTCGCAGACGCACAGCTGGCCCTTTTTAGTTCTCTCCTACCACCTGGCAATGTCTTGCCGGCTTCTGTTGAGGCGGCTAGACGCCTGTTGCGAGACTTGGGCTTGACGTATAAAGTATACGATGCTTGCAAGTGTGACGATTATGTTTACAAAGATAAGGATCTCCAGCAGTGCCCAAAGTGCGCCGAACCTCGTTATGAGATATACACAGACACAGACGGCATGGTGATTAATACGAGGAAGCCCTATCGGCAAGTCAGAGTTTTTTCTTTGCTGGACAGGGTTCGGGGCTGGTTCAGAATGGAGAAGATGTCAATGGCACTGAGGTATGCAGGAGAGAAAGAAAACAAGGATGCAGATTCGCCGACGCGGACTGTCGACGGAGTCAAAGGTTCGTAATCCATAGCCTCTACATCTGGCCATTGCTTTTTTTTTTTATCTTTGCTTGCCGATAGAGTTACACAACGCCGCGTTACTTTGGTATGTAGAGCTAGAACGTTAGTAACCCTGAATCTTGCTATTGAATCTTGCCTGGCAAGGTCAGTGTCGTGTTAAGTGATGTATCTGTATTTCTTACCGTTGCTTCAATGCATTCTCTGTGGTTTGTTCTTTCCTTGCCTGTTTCTTTTTGCAGACTGTCCGGCTGTACAACATGTAAAAAATCTTTACCCGCAGTTTCGTACTGAGCTGCGTAATCTTATATTCGGGATGGCGGTTGACGGAGTGTGTCCGCGTAGCTTTATGGGAAACTATTCTTGCTGGCCAGCTTTTATGGCTTGCTACAATTTACCTGAGTGGGTATTTGTCAACAAGAACTTCTCACCTATGGTTCTGCTGATAAGTGCCGCCAAGGGCAAGGCTCCAAAAAGAATGCAGGTGTACTGGGAGTTGGCGGTTGATGAGCTTGTGGCGATGTGGAATGGTTTTTATGTATGCGACATCGTGGATGACCAGGGCGGCCAGTTACAACCTGTGCGCCTGCAGGCGCTCCTACTGTGGGTAATCCACGACTACCCAGCTTTTGCAAAGTCACTAAACATCCCAGATGCTGGATACTGCGGCTGCATGTTACATGGGCCAGAATGGGAAGCAACTTTTTTTTCCAATGGGAAGCTTGTGTACTTAGGGCACTCTACGCTTTTGAAGGAAGGTGACCCTGCGCGACCATCCGGGACTGGAGCTGCCCCTCCAGAAATGGATTATGATGGGTACCTGAAATATTGTCGGGAAGAGTTGGGGGTGCAACCTGAAATATTCGGCAAGCTGCCGTACTGGACCAAGCTGTTAATTCGACATCTGGTGGATGAATTTCACCTTGGCCCGAACTGCCTGCTCCGGATACTCAACTGCACCAGCGGTAAGTAGCACGCGACAGTGTTCTTTTTTTTTCTAGTGTGCAGTTTGTAAACTTTGTCATATGCAAGGGACAAATTTTTGTTACATACTTGTTGATTGATTATTGATTGTGCGTTTCGTTGATATTGTGTTGTCCTTTGTGGCCTTTTTTATTATGTGCAGGGAAAGCTCATACCGCTGCTGTTCGAGCAAGGCTGCAACAACTGGGCCTTAATCAGGAGCTCTGGGTTACCACGGAAGAGGTGGAGAAAGTGGCGAAGAACGGTGTCCGGACAATAAGCATTAAAAAAAACTCTCGACATCCACCCTGTCAACTCACGTCGGAGGAGAAAGCGGCCACCCGTGGTATGTCTGTGCATGGATGTGTATATGCTTTTTTATTGGAATTGGTTTGGATGTTGTTTGTTGGTATTTTATATAAGTGTTTCATGTTGTCATCTGCCAAGATTGCTTAATTGCTGTGTTGGTCCATAGATCCCATGACGTAGTCCACTGTCATTAGAGGTTTCTGTGTACCACATCAAACCAAGTGCCCTTGTTAGGGTAAACATGTTGCTTGTAAGACTTCCTTTCATTTTTTCAATAACTATTTATGGGGTTAGTGTCAGGATTTGCCGGAGCATTTGGGCTGACAGTGTTTGGCCACTCTGAGAATTCGCCTCTGACATAATTTTCTAATCAAATTGTCAATGTGATCGTTTACATCTGTGTATCATACCATGTTTCTGTTGAATGCAGAGGTGGAAAAGGCGTTCGACCGCCTCCCAGACTATGTGCCTGGGCAGTACCACGGACTAGCCGCTGACGGGAAAAGCGATGAGACGATGAAAACAAGTGACAAGAACAAGTACCTGTGTCTGTTGTTGCCGGTCGTGTTGCGCAATCGTTTGCATCCGGATGCCCGCGCGGCATTTGTCCAGCTGTCTGTGGCCTTTAATGCTGTATTTTCAGCAAGGTGTCTCACTCAATCGCAGTTAGTCGAAGTGGGCGAAATGATGGTGCGTGCGGTGGTAGCATTAGAGTGTGTTATGCCAGCGTCAGAAATGTCAAGATCAGTCCATGCTGCATCTCACTTGGCGGAACAGATCCGGTATGCTGGCCTGCCTGATGGCAGGAGCATGACATGGGGTGAGCGCCAGATGGCGGTGATTACTTCTGGGCCATTGTCAAACAAGAACGTGGAATGCTCCATGGGGAACTTCTTCATGGACTTCGAGGCATTGAACATCCTGAGCTACTTCACGCGCCAGACTGTGTGGGTAAGTTTTTTAAACAAACTTCGTGTTTGCTTGGCTGCATGCACATTTCCCATGTTTCAGCGAGTGTTTCTAGCAGGTTAAGTGTATGCAAAACATGTACTTACGTTCTTTTTTTTCTATTTGGTTCATGTGTTTTTTTTTTCAGGGTCAAGGCTTCCCGTCTGTGTGGGACATTCTGGAAACTGATCCGTCCAAGTGTATTCTGCCGAGCAAGCGCTTTCGTCAACAAGCATATACCCTCTCTGAGGTCGAGCAGCTTGAGGCCTTACAACTGATGCTGGAATTTGCACTTCAGCATGCAACATACGAGCCCGGATATGGAATTGAATTCTGGTGAGTTTCTTGTAGAAACCGATGCTACATTTGTACACCCTCGCATTGGCCATTTTAATTCAGTTCAGCCGAAAGGAGGGTGTAATCTTGCAACGCATGTACATAGGATTATCATATGTTTCCTGCATTCTTCTGATTTGCTTACTCGTGCTTTATGTGGTTGATTTTCTAGATTTCACAGTGACATTCTTATGTCCTTGTCTACACGCAATATCTGGTTGTGCATGCAATGATGAAGATGCTTTTTTTCACTATGTTGATAATTGTATGAAGTGGGACAACTATGTTTAATTGTATGTTTAATTGATTTTGCAATGTGATGTACGTTATTCGCCTTTGTCACTTGCAGGCGTCGGCTCGTTCACGTTGGCAACCTGGCGTGGTTGAAGCAATGGATCACGCAAAACCAGGAGCCACGCCTCCCCACGATGATTACGGCGGCGGTGTGTGGCATGGAGCCTGCTTGTGACGAGCATGACTCAATCCACATCAATGGCAGCAATTACCGAACTGCAGTCGCCGACCTTCGACAAACTGTTCGCCATCGCAACGCTGGAGTAATGGTTTATGGTAAAGAGGGGGTTAGGTACGGCCGCATCACACACATTCTGCATAGTTTCCTCCGTGCCCCGACGGAAGGATGGAGTAGGCAAGTTCTTTTAAAGGTCGCTCTGTTTGATGCCGGTTCTGTGAAAGAGCTCCCTTTAGAGGGTTTGACGCTTATACCTTTAGGGGAGCGAGCGCCCAAGCAGGATGCTTTAGTCCTTCCCGGGAGTGTATGTTCAGTTGGTTTTGTAGTTGATCCAGAGTATGCACCTGAGATAGCCATCGTGCACTGTAAATTGCCGTGGCAAATGGTAAAGGAAACGTGTAGTGCAGCCCAGCATGTATTATCCCGTGCTGCAGGTGCTCAGCTGAGAACCACAGACGTGTATGCTGATATGAACCTGCAGCGCAAGGTGACACTGTGTGTTAAGCGAAGAGACATGACAACACGAGGTCGTTCACAAGGTAATCGCACTGCACCCATAGATCCACAAGCAACCACTGCACGCATGGCTGCGGAGCCACAAGCAACCACTGCACCTAATCGCTCACGTGGCAAGCGCACTGTTGGCACATTGGTAGAGCCACAAGCAACCACTGCACCAAGTCGCTCACGTGGCAAGCGCACAGTTGGCACATTGGTAGAGCCACAAGCAACCACTGCACCAAGCCGCTCGCGTGGCAAGCGCACTGCGGACACATTGGTAGAAACACACACAGCCGCTGCACCAAACCGCTCGCGTGGCAAGAGCATTGCTGGCAAGTCCATGGCAGCGGCTAGTGGCAGCGCATCAAGCCCTGATGACATTGCTAGTGATTTGTCGCTGAGCAGCGACGGTGAGGCAGTTAGATGAGATGCTTAGGCTGACACACGGATTTCCGGCCTGCGCGCCGCGTATTGCCTACCGCGGCTGAGCGGGACACCTCAGTACAGTACGGCAGGGTGTACGGTACTGAGGTGTCATGTGGACCGATGTGCGGTTAGTGCCAGACTGTTCCTAGGTGCTAGCTCGACCCGCCAGGTCCGGTGTAGCCGGGCCTGACGGGCCGAGTCTTAGCTGGTTGCTAGTGACGTGGTCGCATGGCATTGCGGTGTACACTTGTCCACTGGTCGTGTGCTGCAGGTAGCACCGCCATAGGCATATAGGCGTAGCACTGGGGAGTGCCACAGCACCCGAGTCTGCCCAGTTCCATTCTGAGCCCTCAGCTTTCATCGCTCTCTCATTGTATTATTGTAATACAATCATCATTCGCTCTCAGCTTTCGCAGTTGTTCGTCGTCCCTAGTCTCCATCCAACTTGGACTGAAAAGTTCGATATTTTTTTTACAAGCAAAAAAAAGATATGGCTTCCAACAACGGCAACAACGGCAACAACAACAAGGGGAAGGCGCCTGCCAGGCGCACCTCACCCCGCCTTTCGCCGGAGGGCACGCCCTCCACCACCGATGCGAGGGTGACGCCCAACGTCCCTTCCGCACGGTGGTCGCTGACCAACCCAGGCGTCGGGGCCCGCAGGTGGGGCCCGGCGCCCGGGGGATGGCGAGCGGGCGGCCGTTTGCCACTGGCGGTTTGTCCGCCATGGCACCTGGGGGGCAGGTCCCCCGGGCACGACGTTCACCCGTCGCAGGTGACGGGGGTCGTGAGCGGAGTGATTCCTCCGAGGAGGATGGCGAGGTGCCGCCTGCGAGGCCTCGGCCTTCGCTTGAGCTTTCGTCGCAGACACCTGCGACGTCTGGCAACCTTTCCGTGGGCCGACAGATGGCCACCATGGACATTGACCGGTATGGGGAACATGTTCCGCCCCCGGTCATGTTCGGGCGCCCACCCCATTTTCTCCCCCTTGGGGAGGACGACATCCCGGCGTTCATTGCGGTGAACGGCCGGATCTTGCTCGATCGTTTTCAGTTGCTTCCAGATGAGGCGATACACGCGATAGAGGTTCATCGGGTGCACTCGCTGATCGAGGGGCGTCTTAGGATGCAGCTCCCACTGGTTCAGGTGGCGGTTTGGCTGTACTGTTTCGCCAATCGGCCGAGGCACAACCCCGGCACTGTTGATCAGTGGGCGTCCAGGCAGCGCCAGAGAGAGGCGCTGCGCGTGGTCTCCAGACCAGAGATCGCGCTGACTCCGTTGCCAGCGTGGCCCCAAGTCACGCCAGTTGGCTGGGGCCCGGATAGGCGTGAGGCGGCTGCGATGCCGCCTGCGACGGGGCGCGGGGCGGCAGACGCCCCCAACACGCCCATGGGTGGTGAAGCCACCCAGGACCCTCTGGCAGGTCAGAGGGTCCAACCTCAGCCGCAGGCTCCCCCGCCCAGCGTGGGGGGCCAGGTGGCTGAGGAGGCCACCGGGGTCGCAGGGACCCCGGCGGCGACACAAGCGCCCGGGGTCGCAGGGACCCCGGCAGCGACGCCGGCGCCTCCGGCGCTGGCGGGGGATGCAGCCCCCATGGAGGGTGTCACGGGCACCTCCAGCGGCTCTGGGGGGCAGGCCCCCTCTAGTCGCAACAAGGACAAGTCCCTGGCAGGGCCGGAGGGGCCCCAGGGTCCCACCGCAGCTGGGCAGCAACCAGCACTGCTGGAGGGCGACCTGCAAGGTCGCGACTTCATCACCCTGGGTGATGAGGCCGTGTGGCGTGCCATACAGACAGCCACAGCCTCCTTCCGTGGGCTGGCCGACAGGAGCCAGCAGATGCACGTCGCGGAGGCGGGCAGCCTGGTGTGTGCAATCATCACGCACATCCTGGGCCTGCCCAACCTCCAAGCGGGCACACGTAGGGTGTGCGACGACCTGCTGCCTGCCCTGCAGGCTCTCCTCTCAGGGAGGAGGGTGCAGGGCAGCAGGGTGCGTCTGGTGCGTTTGCTGGAGCTCCTGCACAACGCCATCCTGAGAGGGGCGGGTAGGTGGCTAACTCTGCCTACCTGGTTGCATCATGATCTTACTAACCCTACTGACGATGAAGTGTCCCTCTCTCCCACCTTCCATGATTGGGAGGAGGCCCGCAGCAGGAGGCGGGAAGTGACACACACTCACACCCCCACCCAGCCCACCCCTATGTTGTCTAACCCTCCTACACAGCCCATGTTTGCCCATCCTGCTCAGCTCACTCAAGTAGCACTTCCCTCTCAGCAGGTCTCTCCTGTGAATGCTGCAGCAGCAACACCATCTTCTCCCTCTCCCCCTGCATCCCCCTCTAGGTTGCCCACTTACAATGAAAACCGTCCTGTGGATAGGATTAATGTCAGGGGGCTGCCTGAGGGGTATACTAGGGAGCAGGGGAATCATGCACTTCTCTCTCTGCAGCTGGCTAGGGAGGAACTGAATGTCAAGAATTGGTTTGGATCTCTCATGCAGGGGGATTTCTACCATCAGTCCTCTTCTCAGATTCAGAATCTCATTCTTGTCTTCCAGCGTAGGTATCCCAAGTGGCAGGACACGCAGGCTAGGGCAGTTTGGGAGGCTTTCATGAAGGAGCTAACTGACCTCCTCTCCACCCCCTCATCTGTGGACATATATGGGGCATTCAGGTGGGTAGAGGAATACAGGGTCACATCAGTGGACTATGTGGCTGAGACAAAGAAATATGAGCTAGCCATCAAAGCACGTCCTGATGTCCAGCAGCTAGATCACAAGTTCTTGCTGCGTTCTTTCCTTGAGAAACTCAAACTTGACAAAAACACCTACGCTATGCTTGCCACAGGATGGCAAAGTACTGGGAGGACATGAAGGAGGCATTGGATTATATCAAGCTGGCCTTGGCTCCCCTTAGCCAGGGGGCCATGGGCACCTCTGTAAAGAGGGTCAGGGGGGAAGAGAGGGAGGAGGAGGATAGGGAGAGGGAAGACAGGAGCAAGAGACCTGTCACTATGGCAGAAGTCAAGTCCCTGCTGGGACAAATGTTTAAGGGCAAGGGCAAGGGCAAGGGCAAGGGCAAGGGCAGGGGCTGGGGCAAGGGCAAGGGTAAGGGGCAGTCTCCCTCCAAGGGGGGCAGCTCCAGCAACAACAACAACAACAGTAACAACAACAACAACAACAACAACAACAACAACAACAACAACAATAACAACAACAACAACAAGAAGCAGGACAAGGAGGACAAGTCTTCTCAGCGGTGCACCCGCTGTGGCATGAAGTACCACCTGCGGCCCACCTGCCGCAAGAACGTGGACGAGCTGGGGCATTTGGACGTCCTGTGCCACAAGTGCCACGGGCCGCCCCACGGTGACCCCAAGGACTGCAAGCGGCCTCCTTACGGCAAGAAGTGTGAGTCTCCCTCTCATGCTGGCTTGAGTGTGCCTGCTTCACCTCTTCATCTGCATGCCCCACTGTCAGAGCAGTGAGCAGTTCTGGAAAGGTGCTACAGCTGGTTTCAGAAGATTATGTCTCTAAACCAACCTTCACATCTATGGTTCCCAAGGTGTGCAGAGTGTCCCCAGCAGAGGATGCTCAGATCAGTTTTCAGGAGCTTGCTTTGCAGTTGCATTTCCTTTATGGGCATGAAGTGAGTGCAGAGGTGGTGGCAGCAGCAATAGGGGGGGCAGCACTCAGACGTGCATGCCAGGTGGTCAGATCCCACTGCCAGCATTGTCAGTTCAATGCACCCAAACCCCCTAAGTGGCATGTAGCTACCCCACCTAAGAGCAAGGGCAGGGTGGTAGGAGATGTCTTTCATATCAAAGGACAATCTTACTTGGCACTTAAAGATGCATGGTCAAGGTACACAACCATTGAACCATTACCTGGAATGGACAAGACACAGTTGCTCAGGGCTCTCTTGATTGCTCAGGCCAGGTACTACCCTGTGGAGGCATTGTTACTGGATCAGCAGTTCACATGTCTTGCCAATGAACCAGGGTGTGAGGCTATTGATCTGGCTGGGCTAGAAGATCATGAGAGGCAAGGCATTATTGAAAGGGCCATCAGGTCCATTAAAACCCTTGTAGCCAAAGAAGATGGCAATCTGCTGGCTGACAGTGGGTCCTATGCTGACAGAGCTCTGTGGTCCACCAGGTTGTGCCAAGTCCTCAACAGGAGGCCACTCATGAAAACCCCACAAGGGGTGGTCATTACACCAGATGGATTGCATGCAGGCATTTATCCACCTGAGGTACTAGCCCTCTACAACGCACAGCGAGCACAGACAGCTAGCAGGTTAGCTGTCAAGGATGCAAAGCATCCACGTCCCACCTTCAGAGAAGGGGATCAGGTCCTATTCTACAAGGAGTCGGGACTAGGCAAGGTGGGTACCTGGCATGGGCCAGCCACCATCCTAAAGTTTAACACCACTGGCAGGACAGTGTTAGTTAAACACAATGACACGGGAAAAATTCACAGGTGTTCACCTCACAGGATGAAATTGTATTTTCCAACTGTGTCAGACGTGGCAGAGGAGGAAGAGCTGTTGGCCGACAGCCCTGTACAGTTGCCTGGCATCCCAGCGTTGCCCAGTGAGTGGTTGTTTGGAACACCCACTGGTGAGTGTGAGAGCCACACCCACTGTGACACCCAGGTCACCCTTGATGATTGCAGGCAGTCACTGCAGGATTGGCCCCCTGCAGCAGAGGGTCACATTGGCAAAACAGGTGATCAGCAACCTATCACCTCTACAAGTGTGAACATAGCTCAGCCACTAGCTGCACCTTCCAAACGCAGCCTAGCAGACGCTGTTCGCATTTTACAAGCAGCTCATAGAGCCAAAGCTCAAACTGCTGCAGGATCAGCTAAGGTGGGGAAGGTTGGGCAGAATGACAATAGCCCATTTATGGTTGCAGTGGACACACAAGCCCAGGTCAGCATTATCAGTGCCCTGGCTGTGCCCCATTTGCCTTTGGAACCTTCACCCTGGCACCATGTGGCTGATTTCTCAGGGCAGTCATCCCTCAAGGTATTAGGTCAGGTCATGTTGACTATACTTGGTATCCCCACTCCTTTTCAGGTCTTGGAAGGTTATAAAGGGAATGCTTTATTGGGGGATCCTTTTCTCTGTTACCCTGGTGTCCTCATATCCAGTGATAGACTATCCATCCAGGACATGGGTGGTGTTGATCTGAATCATTTCAAAATTTCTCTTGAAAAACTTCTTAACACCAACATTGCTTCTGTAAAATTTGCTACACCCAAGTATGCCCCAGGGCAAGAACCCTGTGTGGCAGACCTGGTTCACAACCAAAAACTTCATCCCAACTCATTTGGATTGGGCAAGCATGATGTGGCTAAAATGTCTCCTCTTTCTTATGAACAGATAGAGCAAGACTGTCGCACACACATAGGATTCCTAAAATGGGTGGAGGCCTTTAACAAGGCCAGGGAAGAATGGGTAGTGCCAGATCCTCTTAGTCCTTCTCATACTCCCCCTGTCACACCTATTGACAAAAAGCCTGCAGGGTGCAAGCACTTGCGCCTGAAGTTTGTGTGTAAACATAAGCCAGCAGCAGATGGGTCAGTCATCTTTCATGCTAGACCTTGTGTGACAGAGTTCAAGGGCACCACTGATCTGACAGAGGCAGAGTTGTACACGCCAGGCATTCAGCAAACATCCCTAAAAATCTTGCTGTCTGTCTTTGTGGGTCATCTCAATGATGGGGATGACTATATCTGTAAGGCTACAGACATTAAAAGGGCTTTCCTGAAAGGCTCACCTGAGATAGCACAACAAGTGTGGCATGGTCAGGTGTACGTAGTCTCCACTCCCAGAGTTTGGGCAAAACACATCCCTCAGCAGTACCTGAAAGCTAACATAGGTGTTGAAGGGCTGCAATCAGCTCCTCGCATTTTCAGGATGTCAGCTCAGGCTGTGTTTGAAAAGTTAGGGGCTAGATATGATGACATAGACCCTTGCTTCTTTGTGGTCCCACACCCTCATGGCATTCTCACCTTTGTGTGGCATGGGGATGATCAGCTGATTGCTGGGCCAAGGCGTGCTGTGGATGATTTTATTCAACAAGTGTCACAGCATTTTGAGATTGGCAAGCAAGTAGAGCTGGGCACCACTGCCATAAAATTTTGTGGCACAATGTTACAACTCCAGCAGCATCAAAACCAGTGGGTGTGTGCACTCTACTCTCCCAATGATTACATGCACAGCTGCTTGGAGGTTTTGCAAACAAAAATCAAACCTGGAGCCTGTCCTACCATTAGAGGCAAGCTGGGGTGGTTGTGCTCAACGTGTGCACCTCACCTGGCTGTGGTTAGCAGAGTTGATGATGATGTCTTGATGCAAGTAGGTCACAAAGCCATCACCAAAACTCTCCAGGAGGGCCCTCCCCTTATCTTGCACTCCTTGGATCTCCACAAAACCATTCACATCCAAGCTATGATGGATAGTTCCATGGAGTCCAGGCAGATTACCAAGTTGCAGGCAAGGGAGTCAGGCTTGTATTTTGTGCAGAATGATGATGCACCCTTGTCTCTCATTTCATGGTACAGCCGGTTGCATAATAGACGCAAGGCTGTCAGCAGCAATGCTGCTGAGTGCAGGGCAGTGGTGTCAGCAGTGCTTCATGCCAGGTACTTGAATCATGTGCTGGTTTGGTTGCAGATGCAAGCAGGCAGCAATGCTGGGGTGGTGGCACACTTGCTCACTGACAGTCAGTCAGTCCTCAGCAGGCAGCTGAACAATATCAGCTGTTGTACCACTTGATGAACCCCTATGGCAAGCAGGCAACCCTGCCCCATAGGGGGGACGCCTAGCAGGGTCCTGTTCACCAGGGCCGCCTAGGTCACCCAGTACCCCTTGGGCAGGTCCAAGGGGTAGGTTGTGGCTTCCAGCCATGGGGGTTGGTTGGAGTCTGTTTTTCATACATCTGCGTGCCCTATGCCCAATAAAATCTGTTTTGATTTTCTCAACACCATGGAATTTCGTTATGCACACCTTCATAGGTGGGCATGGGATGTATCTCACACCTTTATTCCCTAGGGCGTATGCCTTGGTGGAATGGCCTTGAGCTCAGTGGCTCAGGTGCCCCCATTCAAGTGGAGGGTCAAAGCTCCCTTGACAGGTGGTTACCCAGGACCCCAGTTCACTGTGGATATCCTGGGCCACCTGGCCTTACTGTTCAGTGGCAGTATAGGCATGGGTGCTGTCATGTTGTCTAGTACAACGTGCTCAGCACAGGTGCAGGATGAAATATTCCTGTCACCTGTCACCAGGACTTCAGTCCCCCATGTGCAGGGCAGGGGTGGCTGGTCTCCCACGTTGTGCAGGTGCAATGTGGCCAGGTCCAGGATGTCATAGTCCTGTCACCTGTCACTCGGACTTCAGCCCCCTCTGTGCAGGGCAGGGGTGGCTGGTCCTCACATGTTGTGCAGGTACAACATGGACAGTGCAGGGTGCAATAAACCTGTCACTCCTCAGGTTGCAGGTAACCTGAGCTCAGTTGACCCAGCCTGGCTGGGTATTCTTTCTCTGAGTGGGCGATGATGATGGAACAACATGGAACCTCTTAAACGGTTACCTTGGCATTTTTACATTGGCTTTCTTGGCTGGTGGTGCACTCCCTGGATAGGCAGACAGGCATAGCTATCTCCCTTGTGAGCTCGCGAGGAGGAGGAACTCCCCGGGCATGTTGAGCTAAACGTGATGCCATCACAAGTATTGCACGAGTTCTGGGGCCCATCTTTTTCAGTCCAGATGTTGCAGTATGGGTGTCAGTTGCTCAGCACCTCAGTCAGCTTGGAGTCAGTCTCCTAGCTGGGCAGGGTCAGGCTTGAAGTCGCTAGCCTTCAACCTGAAAGGAAAACATAATGGGAGTTAGATGAGATGCTTAGGCTGACACACGGATTTCCGGCCTGCGCGCCGCGTATTGCCTACCGCGGCTGAGCGGGACACCTCAGTACAGTACGGCAGGGTGTACGGTACTGAGGTGTCATGTGGACCGATGTGCGGTTAGTGCCAGACTGTTCCTAGGTGCTAGCTCGACCCGCCAGGTCCGGTGTAGCCGGGCCTGACGGGCCGAGTCTTAGCTGGTTGCTAGTGACGTGGTCGCATGGCATTGCGGTGTACACTTGTCCACTGGTCGTGTGCTGCAGGTAGCACCGCCATAGGCATATAGGCGTAGCACTGGGGAGTGCCACAGCACCCGAGTCTGCCCAGTTCCATTCTGAGCCCTCAGCTTTCATCGCTCTCTCATTGTATTATTGTAATACAATCATCATTCGCTCTCAGCTTTCGCAGTTGTTCGTCGTCCCTAGTCTCCATCCAACTGAGGCATGCATTCCCACACAAAGGAGAAGTGAGAGGCAACGTGTGGTAGTAAATTATGCGGACTCTGACAGTGCTGCATACACTGATGAGGAGTGGGATTGATTATATTCCTAATATAATGTAATGATGGATTGATGTAACTTTTTGTGTGCTTGTCACACTTATATTTATTTATTTCCAATGAACATGTGTGTCAACTGCATCATTTCTGCATCCACATATAATGCATAATTAATTAATTAATTAATTAAACTCGTGCTCCCGTTGGGGAGTCACGGAGCACCGAAGTGCTTTTAATCCCTGTGTGTGCACTACAGGAGAAAGGGCAGAGACCCCCAGTCTCCTTCATGCCAAAGGCATGCCACAGCTGCAATCGGGCGCGGCTAGCGAAAAGGACAGGCTAACGATCCGGCAAACTGTGGGTGCAATAAGACCCATGTGAGCATATCATAGCAAGGAGCGTGGGCAAGTAATCTGAACATAGCCAGGGCGTAGCATGGCTGTACTAGGACTAGGCTAAGGCTATGGCTGGTTGTGTACCGTGCGTTGGCGGCACGTGACTAGGTGTGTATAATGCATAAGTGTCCTGTCTTCATGCACTTGAGAGTTCTCAAGTGTCATGCTCAGTGTCCTGATTTTCCTGATTTTTTGTGCCATGGAAGTGTCCTGATTTTCCTGATTTTTTGTGCCATGCTAAGTGTCCTGATTTTCCTGATTTTTTTCTGATTCAGCGGGAAAATCTCAAGATCTTGAGATTTTTTGTGTTGTTTCGACATTTTTCTCAGGATCTCAGGATTTTCTCAGAATTCTCAGTGTTTCTCAGTGTTCAATTTTTTTAATCTCAGGCACTTCTCAGGATTCTCAGGAGAAAGTCCTGATATAATATCAGGATTCCTGAGAAAATCTCAGAAAAAACTCAGGATTCTCGGGACATCTTGAGAAAAAAATCAGGATATCTCAGGAAATCCTGAAAAAATCTCAGGAAATCCTGAGAAAATCTCAGAAAAAACTCAGGAACTGAGAAAAATCTCAGAACCCGACTTCCTAGTGTTCCCGGCAAGAAGCATTGCGCAAATAAAGTGGGAGTTTTTACTGGTCGTTCCGTCGGATCCGGAAGTCCCCAGTTCAAACCCGCGCAGGGGCTAGCGGTCCTAAGTTTTCTGCATGTTCCCATCAGCTGCTATCTACAGTGCCGTAAGCGGTAAGCGGAACCGCCCACACTCCCTTATAGGAACCCACCTCGGCTGGATAGCAATGAAAACTTACTCGCCCACCTTCCCGGCAAGAAGCATTGCGCAAATAAAGTGGGAGTTTTTACTGGTCGTTCCGTCGGATCCGGAAGTCCCCAGTTCAAACCCGCGCAGGGGCTAGCGGTCCTAAGTTTTCTGCATGTTCCCATCAGCTGCTATCTACAGTGCCGTAAGCGGAACCGCCCACACTCCCTTATAGGAACCCACCTCGGCTGGATAGCAATGAAAACTTACTCGCCCACCTTCCCGGCAAGAAGCATTGCGCAAATAAAGTGGGAGTTTTTACTGGTCGTTCCGTCGGATCCGGAAGTCCCCAGTTCAAACCCGCGCAGGGGCTAGCGGTCCTAAGTTTTCTGCATGTTCCCATCAGCTGCTATCTACAGTGCCGTAAGCGGAACCGCCCACACTCCCTTATAGGAACCCACCTCGGCTGGATAGCAATGAAAACTTACTCGCCCACCTTCCCGGCAAGAAGCATTGCGCAAATAAAGTGGGAGACTGTTTTTACTGGTCGTTCCGTCGGATCCGGAAGTCCCCAGTTCAAACCCGCGCAGGGGCTAGCGGTCCTAAGTTTTCTGCATGTTCCCATCAGCTGCTATCTACAGTGCCGTAAGCGGAACCGCCCACACTCCCTTATAGGAACCCACCTCGGCTGGATAGCAATGAAAACTTACTCGCCCACCTTCCCGGCAAGAAGCATTGCGCAAATAAAGTGGGAGTTTTTACTGGTCGTTCCGTCGGATCCGGAAGTCCCCAGTTCAAACCCGCGCAGGGGCTAGCGGTCCTAAGTTTTCTGCATGTTCCCATCAGCTGCTATCTACAGTGCCGTAAGCGGAACCGCCCACACTCCCTTATAGGAACCCACCTCGGCTGGATAGCAATGAAAACTTACTCGCCCACCTTCCCGGCAAGAAGCATTGCGCAAATAAAGTGGGAGTTTTTACTGGTCGTTCCGTCGGATCCGGAAGTCCCCAGTTCAAACCCGCGCAGGGGCTAGCGGTCCTAAGTTTTCTGCATGTTCCCATCAGCTGCTATCTACAGTGCCGTAAGCGGAACCGCCCACACTCCCTTATAGGAACCCACCTCGGCTGGATAGCAATGAAAACTTACTCGCCCACCTTCCCGGCAAGAAGCATTGCGCAAATAAAGTGGGAGACTGTTTTTACTGGTCGTTCCGTCGGATCCGGAAGTCCCCAGTTCAAACCCGCGCAGGGGCTAGCGGTCCTAAGTTTTCTGCATGTTCCCATCAGCTGCTATCTACAGTGCCGTAAGCGGAACCGCCCACACTCCCTTATAGGAACCCACCTCGGCTGGATAGCAATGAAAACTTACTCGCCCACCTTCCCGGCAAGAAGCATTGCGCAAATAAAGTGGGAGTTTTTACTGGTCGTTCCGTCGGATCCGGAAGTCCCCAGTTCAAACCCGCGCAGGGGCTAGCGGTCCTAAGTTTTCTGCATGTTCCCATCAGCTGCTATCTACAGTGCCGTAAGCGGAACCGCCCACACTCCCTTATAGGAACCCACCTCGGCTGGATAGCAATGAAAACTTACTCGCCCACCTTCCCGGCAAGAAGCATTGCGCAAATAAAGTGGGAGTTTTTACTGGTCGTTCCGTCGGATCCGGAAGTCCCCAGTTCAAACCCGCGCAGGGGCTAGCGGTCCTAAGTTTTCTGCATGTTCCCATCAGCTGCTATCTACAGTGCCGTAAGCGGAACCGCCCACACTCCCTTATAGGAACCCACCTCGGCTGGATAGCAATGAAAACTTACTCGCCCACCTTCCCGGCAAGAAGCATTGCGCAAATAAAGTGGGAGTTTTTTACTGGTCGTTCCGTCGGATCCGGAAGTCCCCAGTTCAAACCCGCGCAGGGGCTAGCGGTCCTAAGTTTTCTGCATGTTCCCATCAGCTGCTATCTACAGTGCCGTAAGCGGAACCGCCCACACTCCCTTATAGGAACCCACCTCGGCTGGATAGCAATGAAAACTTACTCGCCCACCTTCCCGGCAAGAAGCATTGCGCAAATAAAGTGGGAGTTTTTACTGGTCGTTCCGTCGGATCCGGAAGTCCCCAGTTCAAACCCGCGCAGGGGCTAGCGGTCCTAAGTTTTCTGCATGTTCCCATCAGCTGCTATCTACAGTGCCGTAAGCGGAACCGCCCACACTCCCTTATAGGAACCCACCTCGGCTGGATAGCAATGAAAACTTACTCGCCCACCTTCCCGGCAAGAAGCATTGCGCAAATAAAGTGGGAGACTGTTTTTACTGGTCGTTCCGTCGGATCCGGAAGTCCCCAGTTCAAACCCGCGCAGGGGCTAGCGGTCCTAAGTTTTCTGCATGTTCCCATCAGCTGCTATCTACAGTGCCGTAAGCGGAACCGCCCACACTCCCTTATAGGAACCCACCTCGGCTGGATAGCAATGAAAACTTACTCGCCCACCTTCCCGGCAAGAAGCATTGCGCAAATAAAGTGGGAGTTTTTACTGGTCGTTCCGTCGGATCCGGAAGTCCCCAGTTCAAACCCGCGCAGGGGCTAGCGGTCCTAAGTTTTCTGCATGTTCCCATCAGCTGCTATCTACAGTGCCGTAAGCGGAACCGCCCACACTCCCTTATAGGAACCCACCTCGGCTGGATAGCAATGAAAACTTACTCGCCCACCTTCCCGGCAAGAAGCATTGCGCAAATAAAGTGGGAGTTTTTACTGGTCGTTCCGTCGGATCCGGAAGTCCCCAGTTCAAACCCGCGCAGGGGCTAGCGGTCCTAAGTTTTCTGCATGTTCCCATCAGCTGCTATCTACAGTGCCGTAAGCGGAACCGCCCACACTCCCTTATAGGAACCCACCTCGGCTGGATAGCAATGAAAACTTACTCGCCCACCTTCCCGGCAAGAAGCATTGCGCAAATAAAGTGGGAGTTTTTACTGGTCGTTCCGTCGGATCCGGAAGTCCCCAGTTCAAACCCGCGCAGGGGCTAGCGGTCCTAAGTTTTCTGCATGTTCCCATCAGCTGCTATCTACAGTGCCGTAAGCGGAACCGCCCACACTCCCTTATAGGAACCCACCTCGGCTGGATAGCAATGAAAACTTACTCGCCCACCTTCCCGGCAAGAAGCATTGCGCAAATAAAGTGGGAGTGTTTTTACTGGTCGTTCCGTCGGATCCGGAAGTCCCCAGTTCAAACCCGCGCAGGGGCTAGCGGTCCTAAGTTTTCTGCATGTTCCCATCAGCTGCTATCTACAGTGCCGTAAGCGGAACCGCCCACACTCCCTTATAGGAACCCACCTCGGCTGGATAGCAATGAAAACTTACTCGCCCACCTTCCCGGCAAGAAGCATTGCGCAAATAAAGTGGGAGTTTTTACTGGTCGTTCCGTCGGATCCGGAAGTCCCCAGTTCAAACCCGCGCAGGGGCTAGCGGTCCTAAGTTTTCTGCATGTTCCCATCAGCTGCTATCTACAGTGCCGTAAGCGGAACCGCCCACACTCCCTTATAGGAACCCACCTCGGCTGGATAGCAATGAAAACTTACTCGCCCACCTTCCCGGCAAGAAGCATTGCGCAAATAAAGTGGGAGTTTTTACTGGTCGTTCCGTCGGATCCGGAAGTCCCCAGTTCAAACCCGCGCAGGGGCTAGCGGTCCTAAGTTTTCTGCATGTTCCCATCAGCTGCTATCTACAGTGCCGTAAGCGGAACCGCCCACACTCCCTTATAGGAACCCACCTCGGCTGGATAGCAATGAAAACTTACTCGCCCACCTTCCCGGCAAGAAGCATTGCGCAAATAAAGTGGGAGTTTTTACTGGTCGTTCCGTCGGATCCGGAAGTCCCCAGTTCAAACCCGCGCAGGGGCTAGCGGTCCTAAGTTTTCTGCATGTTCCCATCAGCTGCTATCTACAGTGCCGTAAGCGGAACCGCCCACACTCCCTTATAGGAACCCACCTCGGCTGGATAGCAATGAAAACTTACTCGCCCACCTTCCCGGCAAGAAGCATTGCGCAAATAAAGTGGGAGTTTTTACTGGTCGTTCCGTCGGATCCGGAAGTCCCCAGTTCAAACCCGCGCAGGGGCTAGCGGTCCTAAGTTTTCTGCATGTTCCCATCAGCTGCTATCTACAGTGCCGTAAGCGGAACCGCCCACACTCCCTTATAGGAACCCACCTCGGCTGGATAGCAATGAAAACTTACTCGCCCACCTTCCCGGCAAGAAGCATTGCGCAAATAAAGTGGGAGTTTTTACTGGTCGTTCCGTCGGATCCGGAAGTCCCCAGTTCAAACCCGCGCAGGGGCTAGCGGTCCTAAGTTTTCTGCATGTTCCCATCAGCTGCTATCTACAGTGCCGTAAGCGGAACCGCCCACACTCCCTTATAGGAACCCACCTCGGCTGGATAGCAATGAAAACTTACTCGCCCACCTTCCCGGCAAGAAGCATTGCGCAAATAAAGTGGGAGTTTTTACTGGTCGTTCCGTCGGATCCGGAAGTCCCCAGTTCAAACCCGCGCAGGGGCTAGCGGTCCTAAGTTTTCTGCATGTTCCCATCAGCTGCTATCTACAGTGCCGTAAGCGGAACCGCCCACACTCCCTTATAGGAACCCACCTCGGCTGGATAGCAATGAAAACTTACTCGCCCACCTTCCCGGCAAGAAGCATTGCGCAAATAAAGTGGGAGTTTTTACTGGTCGTTCCGTCGGATCCGGAAGTCCCCAGTTCAAACCCGCGCAGGGGCTAGCGGTCCTAAGTTTTCTGCATGTTCCCATCAGCTGCTATCTACAGTGCCGTAAGCGGAACCGCCCACACTCCCTTATAGGAACCCACCTCGGCTGGATAGCAATGAAAACTTACTCGCCCACCTTCCCGGCAAGAAGCATTGCGCAAATAAAGTGGGAGTTTTTACTGGTCGTTCCGTCGGATCCGGAAGTCCCCAGTTCAAACCCGCGCAGGGGCTAGCGGTCCTAAGTTTTCTGCATGTTCCCATCAGCTGCTATCTACAGTGCCGTAAGCGGAACCGCCCACACTCCCTTATAGGAACCCACCTCGGCTGGATAGCAATGAAAACTTACTCGCCCACCTTCCCGGCAAGAAGCATTGCGCAAATAAAGTGGGAGTTTTTACTGGTCGTTCCGTCGGATCCGGAAGTCCCCAGTTCAAACCCGCGCAGGGGCTAGCGGTCCTAAGTTTTCTGCATGTTCCCATCAGCTGCTATCTACAGTGCCGTAAGCGGAACCGCCCACACTCCCTTATAGGAACCCACCTCGGCTGGATAGCAATGAAAACTTACTCGCCCACCTTCCCGGCAAGAAGCATTGCGCAAATAAAGTGGGAGTTTTTACTGGTCGTTCCGTCGGATCCGGAAGTCCCCAGTTCAAACCCGCGCAGGGGCTAGCGGTCCTAAGTTTTCTGCATGTTCCCATCAGCTGCTATCTACAGTGCCGTAAGCGGAACCGCCCACACTCCCTTATAGGAACCCACCTCGGCTGGATAGCAATGAAAACTTACTCGCCCACCTTCCCGGCAAGAAGCATTGCGCAAATAAAGTGGGAGTTTTTACTGGTCGTTCCGTCGGATCCGGAAGTCCCCAGTTCAAACCCGCGCAGGGGCTAGCGGTCCTAAGTTTTCTGCATGTTCCCATCAGCTGCTATCTACAGTGCCGTAAGCGGAACCGCCCACACTCCCTTATAGGAACCCACCTCGGCTGGATAGCAATGAAAACTTACTCGCCCACCTTCCCGGCAAGAAGCATTGCGCAAATAAAGTGGGAGTTTTTACTGGTCGTTCCGTCGGATCCGGAAGTCCCCAGTTCAAACCCGCGCAGGGGCTAGCGGTCCTAAGTTTTCTGCATGTTCCCATCAGCTGCTATCTACAGTGCCGTAAGCGGAACCGCCCACACTCCCTTATAGGAACCCACCTCGGCTGGATAGCAATGAAAACTTACTCGCCCACCTTCCCGGCAAGAAGCATTGCGCAAATAAAGTGGGAGTTTTTACTGGTCGTTCCGTCGGATCCGGAAGTCCCCAGTTCAAACCCGCGCAGGGGCTAGCGGTCCTAAGTTTTCTGCATGTTCCCATCAGCTGCTATCTACAGTGCCGTAAGCGGAACCGCCCACACTCCCTTATAGGAACCCACCTCGGCTGGATAGCAATGAAAACTTACTCGCCCACCTTCCCGGCAAGAAGCATTGCGCAAATAAAGTGGGAGTTTTTACTGGTCGTTCCGTCGGATCCGGAAGTCCCCAGTTCAAACCCGCGCAGGGGCTAGCGGTCCTAAGTTTTCTGCATGTTCCCATCAGCTGCTATCTACAGTGCCGTAAGCGGAACCGCCCACACTCCCTTATAGGAACCCACCTCGGCTGGATAGCAATGAAAACTTACTCGCCCACCTTCCCGGCAAGAAGCATTGCGCAAATAAAGTGGGAGTTTTTACTGGTCGTTCCGTCGGATCCGGAAGTCCCCAGTTCAAACCCGCGCAGGGGCTAGCGGTCCTAAGTTTTCTGCATGTTCCCATCAGCTGCTATCTACAGTGCCGTAAGCGGAACCGCCCACACTCCCTTATAGGAACCCACCTCGGCTGGATAGCAATGAAAACTTACTCGCCCACCTTCCCGGCAAGAAGCATTGCGCAAATAAAGTGGGAGTTTTTACTGGTCGTTCCGTCGGATCCGGAAGTCCCCAGTTCAAACCCGCGCAGGGGCTAGCGGTCCTAAGTTTTCTGCATGTTCCCATCAGCTGCTATCTACAGTGCCGTAAGCGGAACCGCCCACACTCCCTTATAGGAACCCACCTCGGCTGGATAGCAATGAAAACTTACTCGCCCACCTTCCCGGCAAGAAGCATTGCGCAAATAAAGTGGGAGTTTTTACTGGTCGTTCCGTCGGATCCGGAAGTCCCCAGTTCAAACCCGCGCAGGGGCTAGCGGTCCTAAGTTTTCTGCATGTTCCCATCAGCTGCTATCTACAGTGCCGTAAGCGGAACCGCCCACACTCCCTTATAGGAACCCACCTCGGCTGGATAGCAATGAAAACTTACTCGCCCACCTTCCCGGCAAGAAGCATTGCGCAAATAAAGTGGGAGTTTTTACTGGTCGTTCCGTCGGATCCGGAAGTCCCCAGTTCAAACCCGCGCAGGGGCTAGCGGTCCTAAGTTTTCTGCATGTTCCCATCAGCTGCTATCTACAGTGCCGTAAGCGGAACCGCCCACACTCCCTTATAGGAACCCACCTCGGCTGGATAGCAATGAAAACTTACTCGCCCACCTTCCCGGCAAGAAGCATTGCGCAAATAAAGTGGGAGTTTTTACTGGTCGTTCCGTCGGATCCGGAAGTCCCCAGTTCAAACCCGCGCAGGGGCTAGCGGTCCTAAGTTTTCTGCATGTTCCCATCAGCTGCTATCTACAGTGCCGTAAGCGGAACCGCCCACACTCCCTTATAGGAACCCACCTCGGCTGGATAGCAATGAAAACTTACTCGCCCACCTTCCCGGCAAGAAGCATTGCGCAAATAAAGTGGGAGTTTTTACTGGTCGTTCCGTCGGATCCGGAAGTCCCCAGTTCAAACCCGCGCAGGGGCTAGCGGTCCTAAGTTTTCTGCATGTTCCCATCAGCTGCTATCTACAGTGCCGTAAGCGGAACCGCCCACACTCCCTTATAGGAACCCACCTCGGCTGGATAGCAATGAAAACTTACTCGCCCACCTTCCCGGCAAGAAGCATTGCGCAAATAAAGTGGGAGTTTTTACTGGTCGTTCCGTCGGATCCGGAAGTCCCCAGTTCAAACCCGCGCAGGGGCTAGCGGTCCTAAGTTTTCTGCATGTTCCCATCAGCTGCTATCTACAGTGCCGTAAGCGGAACCGCCCACACTCCCTTATAGGAACCCACCTCGGCTGGATAGCAATGAAAACTTACTCGCCCACCTTCCCGGCAAGAAGCATTGCGCAAATAAAGTGGGAGTTTTTACTGGTCGTTCCGTCGGATCCGGAAGTCCCCAGTTCAAACCCGCGCAGGGGCTAGCGGTCCTAAGTTTTCTGCATGTTCCCATCAGCTGCTATCTACAGTGCCGTAAGCGGAACCGCCCACACTCCCTTATAGGAACCCACCTCGGCTGGATAGCAATGAAAACTTACTCGCCCACCTTCCCGGCAAGAAGCATTGCGCAAATAAAGTGGGAGTTTTTACTGGTCGTTCCGTCGGATCCGGAAGTCCCCAGTTCAAACCCGCGCAGGGGCTAGCGGTCCTAAGTTTTCTGCATGTTCCCATCAGCTGCTATCTACAGTGCCGTAAGCGGAACCGCCCACACTCCCTTATAGGAACCCACCTCGGCTGGATAGCAATGAAAACTTACTCGCCCACCTTCCCGGCAAGAAGCATTGCGCAAATAAAGTGGGAGTTTTTACTGGTCGTTCCGTCGGATCCGGAAGTCCCCAGTTCAAACCCGCGCAGGGGCTAGCGGTCCTAAGTTTTCTGCATGTTCCCATCAGCTGCTATCTACAGTGCCGTAAGCGGAACCGCCCACACTCCCTTATAGGAACCCACCTCGGCTGGATAGCAATGAAAACTTACTCGCCCACCTTCCCGGCAAGAAGCATTGCGCAAATAAAGTGGGAGACTGTTTTTACTGGTCGTTCCGTCGGATCCGGAAGTCCCCAGTTCAAACCCGCGCAGGGGCTAGCGGTCCTAAGTTTTCTGCATGTTCCCATCAGCTGCTATCTACAGTGCCGTAAGCGGAACCGCCCACACTCCCTTATAGGAACCCACCTCGGCTGGATAGCAATGAAAACTTACTCGCCCACCTTCCCGGCAAGAAGCATTGCGCAAATAAAGTGGGAGTTTTTACTGGTCGTTCCGTCGGATCCGGAAGTCCCCAGTTCAAACCCGCGCAGGGGCTAGCGGTCCTAAGTTTTCTGCATGTTCCCATCAGCTGCTATCTACAGTGCCGTAAGCGGAACCGCCCACACTCCCTTATAGGAACCCACCTCGGCTGGATAGCAATGAAAACTTACTCGCCCACCTTCCCGGCAAGAAGCATTGCGCAAATAAAGTGGGAGTTTTTACTGGTCGTTCCGTCGGATCCGGAAGTCCCCAGTTCAAACCCGCGCAGGGGCTAGCGGTCCTAAGTTTTCTGCATGTTCCCATCAGCTGCTATCTACAGTGCCGTAAGCGGAACCGCCCACACTCCCTTATAGGAACCCACCTCGGCTGGATAGCAATGAAAACTTACTCGCCCACCTTCCCGGCAAGAAGCATTGCGCAAATAAAGTGGGAGTTTTTACTGGTCGTTCCGTCGGATCCGGAAGTCCCCAGTTCAAACCCGCGCAGGGGCTAGCGGTCCTAAGTTTTCTGCATGTTCCCATCAGCTGCTATCTACAGTGCCGTAAGCGGAACCGCCCACACTCCCTTATAGGAACCCACCTCGGCTGGATAGCAATGAAAACTTACTCGCCCACCTTCCCGGCAAGAAGCATTGCGCAAATAAAGTGGGAGTTTTTACTGGTCGTTCCGTCGGATCCGGAAGTCCCCAGTTCAAACCCGCGCAGGGGCTAGCGGTCCTAAGTTTTCTGCATGTTCCCATCAGCTGCTATCTACAGTGCCGTAAGCGGAACCGCCCACACTCCCTTATAGGAACCCACCTCGGCTGGATAGCAATGAAAACTTACTCGCCCACCTTCCCGGCAAGAAGCATTGCGCAAATAAAGTGGGAGTTTTTACTGGTCGTTCCGTCGGATCCGGAAGTCCCCAGTTCAAACCCGCGCAGGGGCTAGCGGTCCTAAGTTTTCTGCATGTTCCCATCAGCTGCTATCTACAGTGCCGTAAGCGGAACCGCCCACACTCCCTTATAGGAACCCACCTCGGCTGGATAGCAATGAAAACTTACTCGCCCACCTTCCCGGCAAGAAGCATTGCGCAAATAAAGTGGGAGTTTTTACTGGTCGTTCCGTCGGATCCGGAAGTCCCCAGTTCAAACCCGCGCAGGGGCTAGCGGTCCTAAGTTTTCTGCATGTTCCCATCAGCTGCTATCTACAGTGCCGTAAGCGGAACCGCCCACACTCCCTTATAGGAACCCACCTCGGCTGGATAGCAATGAAAACTTACTCGCCCACCTTCCCGGCAAGAAGCATTGCGCAAATAAAGTGGGAGTTTTTACTGGTCGTTCCGTCGGATCCGGAAGTCCCCAGTTCAAACCCGCGCAGGGGCTAGCGGTCCTAAGTTTTCTGCATGTTCCCATCAGCTGCTATCTACAGTGCCGTAAGCGGAACCGCCCACACTCCCTTATAGGAACCCACCTCGGCTGGATAGCAATGAAAACTTACTCGCCCACCTTCCCGGCAAGAAGCATTGCGCAAATAAAGTGGGAGTTTTTACTGGTCGTTCCGTCGGATCCGGAAGTCCCCAGTTCAAACCCGCGCAGGGGCTAGCGGTCCTAAGTTTTCTGCATGTTCCCATCAGCTGCTATCTACAGTGCCGTAAGCGGAACCGCCCACACTCCCTTATAGGAACCCACCTCGGCTGGATAGCAATGAAAACTTACTCGCCCACCTTCCCGGCAAGAAGCATTGCGCAAATAAAGTGTGAGTTTTTACTGGTCGTTCCGTCGGATCCGGAAGTCCCCAGTTCAAACCCGCGCAGGGGCTAGCGGTCCTAAGTTTTCTGCATGTTCCCATCAGCTGCTATCTACAGTGCCGTAAGCGGAACCGCCCACACTCCCTTCTAGGAACCCACCTCGGCTGGATAGCAATGAAAACTTACTCGCCCACCTTCCCGGCAAGAAGCATTGCGCAAATAAAGTGGGAGTTTTTACTGGTCGTTCCGTCGGATCCGGAAGTCCCCAGTTCAAACCCGCGCAGGGGCTAGCGGAGTTGTATGAGAGTGAATGCCACGAATTCCGCCATGGTTCTTGCAGGAAGTTGCCTTTATTAATAACAGGAAACACAGACGTAAGTCACGTCACTTCCAAGACTGCACGCAGCACAGACGACAGGGTCGCAGTGCCAAGAGAACGTGCACGCAAGAACTAGCGTCCCGGTGCGACCAAGTCACACATATAGGTTGTTAGGGACGCGTCCAAGTATTCAGCTGCACTGTCACAGCTGAACTGTCAATCAATTGATTACTCAGAGCTCTGGCAGGCCTTTGGCGCGGAGATCTATCAATTGTCCATACGGCAAGTCCTGTGGACCTATCCGTACACTACTCAGCATCAATTGTCTCATAGGTCCTGGCGCGCTACAGCGCGCCTACCTATCAATTGACCATCAAGTCCTGTACAAGTCCTGTCAACGTCCTGCGGACTATCAAAGTGACACTTGTACATCCTGTGTCCGTACGCGCCCACAGTGGCGCGCCGGGTACTGTCGGCACAGCCTAGGAAACGTCATAACTTTTACGTTCCTTAACCAAATGAGGCGTTCAAGGTGCCGCTGGAAAGAGCGTAACAATCTCTATCCATCTAACGTAAATCCTTTACGTTAACTCCAATCCTTTCTTTTCTTTAGGGATCACATCCCCTGCCAGGGACCCTTGAAGTAGCTTGAAATGTCCTTCACTCCAGCTTGAAGCTTGAACAGATGTCTTTAATGGCCATTGCCATTCCCCCAGCCTTTTCTTTTAAGGAGCTGGAAAAGAAACAGATCTGCCACAGGGAAAACCATTCCATGAGAAATGGATAAAAACCTATGGAAGTGGCATTACAGAGTACCACCAGATATTAGAAGCACACAAAATTAAATACATACAGGTTAATTCTATGAGGTCTTCTCCAGGAATTAATCCCATCACCTCGGTAGAGCCTCCAGTACAATGACCTTCTGGCGGTGAGTTACATTAATCCCAGATACTAATCCCATAAAACCCAGTACATATTCAATATAAGTACAATAAATCCATGACAATTAAAATACCACTTGACAAAGTAAGGCGTATTACAATAGTTTGCCTGTCATTCTCTCAACAGGGGTCTATTGGCGCCCGTCTTACGGCGCCCGTCTACTTGCCAGATGGTAAACTGCCACAGCAAACAAATGACAAAAATGAAACACATAGGCAACAATTAAATCCTGCCCTGGGGAACTAGGGAAGTCTGAACAGGCAAACACCTGAACAGGCCAGCTTGTAGAAACATAATACCAGGGAATCGAACCCCGCCCTATAAACCCCAGAATAAAGGTTCCCAGACCATTGTGAGAGGTATGTACAAATATACATTTCTTTTAAAATAGAATACATGGTCTGTAATGGACCTGTCAACCTTGTGTAGTCAACAGCATGAACCCCAGCCAAAACCTGGCTGTATCCTGATTAAAATCAGAGTGAGTGTACCATGGTCCATGAGCCTTAGTACAGACTAAAATACAGGTATTATGCCAGTCACAATGCTGACACTACCACACAATCTGCTCTCCAATGCCCTATAACCATGCACCAGCTTAGACAGCTTGCTGAGATGGGTCCATCAGTGACTGAAGAACCTTGTATTGCACTGCTGCCTTCTGCACTAGCTTGGTCAAAGCATCAGCAGGATTGTCAACCCCAGGGATATGCTCAATATTGGCCAAGGAGGACAACTCCTTAAGAAGGAGATAATCCAAGTCCCTACTTCTGGCCATCTGCCTGTGCACAAACTGCACCATCCCCATGGAGTCTGTTTTTAGAAGAGTGGTAACCTGAAGTGGCCAAGGAGTGTTAGAAGTCATCTGATGAAGCAACTCCTTCAGATAAAGGCTTGTGTGAATGCCTTCACAAATAGCCCTGCATTCTGCCACATCACTGCTGACAGCCACCCGTTTGTGCAGGCGACTAAACCAGCTCACCAAACTCCCCAGGCCTTCCTGTCTGAGCACAAAGAGCCCTGCAGCCCTGCCCCTGACCTTGGAGACCTGCCTGCTGTCCATTGAGCTATCCACATACAGCTCCATGCAAATGGGTTGTGATAAATCCACTGCAGACAACAGAATGCCAGATGAAGCCCTGACCTGATCAGCCACCTTGGCAGACCCTAGCTCCACCAGCATGTCATCAGGCAACCTGGCTATGACCATAAGGTCTGGCCTGGAAATGCCTGCCACCCAAGCAACCATGCCCCTGACCATAGGACACAGTGCCTGTGTGATGGTTGGAGGAAGCTTACTAATGAGGGTCTCTTGATAATCATTGCCCCCCACCAGCAGCATACGCCACTCCCCCCCCTTCTTCACCAGTGTGGCCTCCATGCCCACAAACAGCAGAGGCTCATTCTCCACCTGCCATTGCTCCCTACCCAGAGGAAACTTGGACTTAATGATGGAGATCAGCTCCTTAAGCCACGACGTGGGAGCTATCAGATGTAGGTCATCCCCGTGCAGCGAAGCATACACTGGTAGGCCTTCCCATTGCCCCAGAAACAGACAGGGGTCTACAGGAGAGACCTTCAAGTTGCAATGCTCCTTCAGGAAACGGTTTAAAGTCTCCCTCCAGATTATTGGACTTGACCTCAGGCCCTCCAGGCCCTTGAGGATTTTAAGGAACTCCGTGTGGATGTCCCTTTTCCATACAGCAGGCACCCTAACATAGAAAGGCGTCTTGCCCTCCCACTTTTCCTGTGCCACATCTGCATCCCCCTCCAGAAATGCCCTCTTGAAGTCTACCACCACTGAGCCATAGTCCAAGCCCTTGTTGAGAAGGCCTAGAAATACACACAGCAGCAGCCTCCAAGTGTCATGCAACATGCCAGGGGTATACAACTCCTCAGCAGTGCACTCACCAGTACCCTTGAACTCATTCAGCACTGGCCTGACATGTGGTACCTTGACCCCGTCCACCTCCTTCATCTTGATGACAAACTTGAGCTTGAGTAGACGTCGTGCAGGAGGCAGGTCATTGACAGGTTCCACGCATTTCTTGGAGATCCAGTCCTCCCCAGATTTAATCAGACCCAGTGTGACCTGGGGACACATAATGGGAGAGGACATGAGCTTCACCAGGCCTTGGTAATTGATAGGGCTGTGTCCAGCAAGTGAGTGAGGACCAATGCCCAAACTGCTTGGATGACTAGCAGCTGGCAGTATGAGGTCATCAACCAAGGGCTCCTGCCCCTGGCACACTTGCACACGCTTAACCGACCTGGTTACTGCACGTGATAGGTGAGTGGTCCTGAAATTAATCAGTGGGACCTGACCAGCCTCTTCCTTAGTCAGGAGAGAGGACGTGATCACTACTCCATCCTGGCATAGGAAATTCTGCCCCAGCAGAGCAGGTCCTTGATAGCCCTCCAAGACACAAAAGGCAGTGTCCTGTCCAAGGATAGGAATGAATACCTCACCCAGTACCTTCACGTGTACCCCGCCACTGAAGTCAGACACAAACTGATAGCTGGGTTCAGACATGCTGTACCCTGCTGCAGCCCTGGTCCCAATGATGGAAACCTGAGAATTAGTGTCTACCTCTAAGGCAGTGTCCAGCCCCAGATTGCCATGCCACCTGAGCTTGGCTACCTTGGGCTGCTTCTTGGCTCTTTGTAGAGCCCCAATCAATCCAGCCAAACTTGTCCCCCTGGGCTTGGTTAGTGCCTTGGGCTTGACAGTTGACTCCCCAGCTGTTGACCTTGCAGCCTGTTCAACAAGTACCTCTGCAACCTGGCCAGGGCTGACAGATTCCCCTGCAACAGATGTGGTCGTTGCGTCAGTGATGTCACTTGGGACCTGAAAATCCTGCAGATCCTGTGAGCCTTGTGCCTGACTGCCCTCATTCATCAGGTTAGGCTTGACATATGACCAACTCAGCCGGTGCACATGCTTTGGTTCGTCCTCCATGCTGACCAAGCATGCGTGGCTAGCTTCATCAACCTGGGTAACCACCCCAGGACTCCAGCTACCACGTTTGCCATAAAGGCTAGGTTCCTTCCAAGCTAGGACCTTCTGACCCACTTGTGGCTCCAGCATCTTCCAACCCCGGTCCTTCTCCCTCAGCTTGGCAAAGGTGACATGTGCAGCATGTTTCCAGCCCTCCAGCACATGTGGTGGGCACAGGCCATGATATAGACCCATTGGGCTGACAGCAACTCCATCATAGTAGAAGTTAACCCTGCTGTTCAGCTGCTGCTCCACGTTCCTCAGCCATGCACTCCTGACAAGTGCAGGTGCAGACAGGGGTACCCAGTCTTCAGAGATGATCAATTTCTTGACCTCCTGGAGTTAACGTTCCTAGCAAACGCAATGTGAAGGATATGGTTGCAATGCAGCAATGTGTGAATATGGTTGGAAACGGAGCTTTGTTAAAATTGGATAATGTTACAGCGCTCACACACTTGAGGCTTGTACACGCGCTTGCCAAGTCAAGGCACAACACGTGAGGCGGGCTCGCAAGAGATCTGCCCAAATGGCATTGGCCTATTGTTTATATACTTGTGCACTGTGCTTGCTAGTCCTGAGCAACCTAAGAGGTAGGCTCAGTAATAACACTCCCGGTACAGTATTCACTACCTGTACAGCGCCCAGTTCCTATACAGTAGGTCTGCCATACAGGCACAGTGACCACAGAGCGCAGTCCACAGTGACTATTGCATCTGCACCTAGAAGTCCAGGACTAAGCCTGCGGTACCACCAGACCACAGGTTAAGGTTCCTATTTCCTGCGTACGACGTATTAACCCAATACCGTCGTAGGTACAGCACCTAATTCCTGTCAGCCCAGGAATTACTGTCGACCCCATATGTCGTCGGCAAATATTCACGTCCGACTTAGAAGAACAGCCGGCTCGCGCTCGCGCGCGACCGGGAAGTCGGAACGCCATAACTTTCTTGTTACTTGTCGGAATGAACTCGTTCCGGTGCCGCTGGAATCGCAGAGAAACGCCGAATCAGGATCACGCCAATGCGCTTGGCGTTAACTCCAATCCTTTCTTTTCTTGAGCTGTAGCAGCTCACACAAGTCTACATACAAACACACACAATGGGTACTGGGCATCCTCCCCGACTTCAAGTCACAACCCACTGGGCATGACAGTCAGCTTGGATTCCTTATTATATGTACATAGCACCCATACTGGTTCAGGAGCACAAACAAATTACAATGAGTCCCTATCCCTTCACGGGAGGCTCGTTGTGTTACCCATGTACAAGAGGTTGGCCAACTGTGGCAGCCCATAGGTGTTCAGCTAAGAACTTGAGACTAGTATGTACAACCTTCAGGACCTTAGGCGAAACCCCACAGATCACCCACAACAGCTCATCAGAAAACATTGCTGACCCCCAGAAGGGAGTCGGCGCCGGTCTGCTGCCCCTTATCGAACCAGACACAACATCTACGCGAAGCACATGCAAAACACAAGCTCCCATACTCGTTCCAACCGTGGAAAATCAGGGGACCTGTCGCCACCTCACCAGCATGGTGGATGGGTCAGCCAGTCCGTGAAACTCCGCCTTAAGACGGCACCAGGGAATCGAACCCCGCCCACAAACCACAGATCTGGGGAAACCTCAGACTGAGATGAAAACCCCAGATAGACATCTCTCCATCAGAGACAATGTCAGACATTCCCACACCAGAGACATGTCTCACCCCTCAAGGTGTGCTCAGGATTGTGTACAATCAAGCTCCCAGCCTGATATCAGTTGAGATTGAGAATGATGCTTGCAAGAATGCGGCACTAGGTGCCTGGGTTTATTATCAATTTATATGGTTACAAGTCATGTGTCCAACCCCAAGATTGCGATAGGCCTTATCGTCATTGCACCAATCACATTTCATGTGCATTAGCGATTTCCAAGAGGCACACTGAACTAGCGTTACGCCAGCGTTGCACAATGCTTCTAGACGCTTCTAGAACCATTTACAAATATCCATTAGCAGGGAATATTGCCGTATTCGTCTGCCCGCTGAAGGGGTGTTTTATCTCATCAATCCTTGGCACGACTTCAACAGCCTGACCGACAGTCAGTGCTCAACAGTCATGCAGCGCGACCACTAGTTATAATGCATCAGCTTGGCTATACTGCCACCATGGTCATGTACACAAGCTGTGTGCAGCAATTGTGAGTATTGTTTCACAGATTTACATTCCATTATGCATGCACCAGTTTATACACGCATTTCGGTCAAGCAACAGATTGCAACTCCAGCCCTTTCTTTTTTCATGTGGCAATAGGACTGCGTACTCAAATCTGTAAGAACTACGGCCGCGCAGGCCTTGCCATCATGAACGCACCTTAGGCCCCACATGGTTTTGGAGGGTAATCCCCAGCCAAACAAATTACACCATAGCATCGCTACCGGGAAAACCTACCAAGGTAAAACCCGAGTCAAGGGGCCATTCACACTCCACGACATCTCAACTAGTGCCGTGGCTGACCCAGCGACATATTGTTCATTTGGTGCCTAAGAAGAGTATACTGTGCCTTGGCGGAGCTATAGAGCTTGGTAAGAGCATCCGAGCAATTCTGGTCGCCTGCCACGTGCTCGGTATGGAGCGCATCAGAAAATTCCTTCACCCGGAGGAAGTCAAGGTCTCTCGTGCGAGCGTAGGGGTTCTCAATGAAGTCCACCAGCGCTTGGCTGTCGGTGCGCATGACGCGATCGATGCGTGTGGTGAGACCGCCCAGCTTGAGGATCCAGCAGAGTAGCGCGTGGAAATACGCGAGCTCACTTGCAGCCTCGCAATACGCACGCGCCTCGGCGGTGTCCGACCCCACATACACACGGCGGTGTAGACGTGAGAACCACGCAAAGATGGAGGATGGCGCAGATTGGTCAGCGTTTGAGATATAGCTAACAGCCGCACACCTACCACGCATCTTGGTGAGCACCCGCGCATCCAAAGAACTGTCACAATAAGCCCCTAGCTCGATGGGCTTGTCCCAGTCAACACCCTGCAGGACCAACCCCGGTGAGGCCTGCACATACTCAGCTACAACCGGGCGGGCCAACAAGCAGAGAACATCGTCTGTCAACCGACTAAGGACAGCCAAGTCAGGGCTCGTGGTACACGCAAGCCAATTGAGTTTGCCACGCAGCGCACCACACTCAGAGGGAAGGATAGGCCCAGTGCGGGCCATGACCTCCTTGACCAGGTCGGGGACATAGCTACCCTTAGGATGCAGCAACATGACCCACTGCCCTTGCTCATCGTGATCGAGAATAGTGTCCATGCCCATGAAGGGCACGATCTTGCCCGGCTCCCTAAAGACGAGCTTGCCCACAGGGTACACTGAGTGCACGAGCGAATGGAACCACACAATCCACTCCCGTGGCCCCAGGCAGTCACAGTCATCGGCATGCACGAAAACAAACACGAGCTCCCCCTTCCAGACACCAACAAACAAGGAGGGGTCCAGGTCGCTGTACATCATGCGTGCGCGGTTAAGTAGAAGGCGCTCTAAACTCTTGCGCCACGCCCGCGGCCCGGCCACGGTCCCATCCACAGCCTTCACCAACCTCATGAACTTCTTGCCCACAATAGGTTCCCACATCTTGGGTGTCCTAACATACAGCGGTGTGGTGCCCTCCCACAATTTAGCCGTCTCATCTGAATCCCCGTTAAGGAAGGCCTTAGAAAAATCCAGCACCGCGGAGCCATGCGGCAAGCCTTTGTTGAGGCGCCCGAGATGAAAGCACACTAACAATCGCCAAGTGTCTTTATTTAAGCCCGGGGCAGTCAGGGCTGAGGAGGGCAGGTCAGAAGATCCAGAAAATTCTAGCACCACAGGTCTAGCAAACTCTACTTTCCTGTCAGTGCCGGGAACCGGCTTCATCTGGAAGGTCCATTTGAAACGAAGCAACCGGCCATCCCTTGGGACTAGGTCCACTGGCTCCACACAACCCAGTCCTAACCATCGTTCCCCTGCAGCCAGCATAGCCCCTTGGGTATTGTCTAGCCCTTCCTCGGTTGAGACGTGCCTGGCAACATCATGGAAGGACATGGGGCTTTCAGTGGCAACATCGTGGAAGCTAATCCCCAAGCTGTCAGGGGTGAGGGCTTTAGGGGTGAGAAGATCGCGGGCAGGAGGCAATTCAGAATCCTTGTACTCTACCCCTTTCATGGCAGCCACCATAGGCAATGAGAGACCCCGAGCAGCGACATCGAGGGAAAAATTATTCAATCGCATGCAGCCAAACCCCGCTCGGGACAGCTGTGTGCTGCTCACTGTAACCCCGGGTAGCGTCAAGAACGGCTGTCCTAATAAGGCGGGCCCATCATACCCCTCTACCACACACATGGGCGTGTCTGCGCCGAGTATGGTTAAGGGAAATTCCCCCAGGACCTTGTAGGACCCTGACCTAGCAAAATCAGTGACCTGAGTCCAATGAGAGGGCAGCAAAGGAAAGTCTACACAGTTGGCCCCGATAATAGAGACCTGGGCCTGGGTATCAATGAGGAGCCCACAATTCAGCGCCCTAGAGGTTAACAAGGAAGAGATGACTGCAGTGCTCGGGCCCAGCTGAGGGGGTACGCCTGCAGTCTGTGGTGGGCGGCGAAGGGAGCCTAACCCCATGTTATTGTCCCGGCGCAGCCCTAGAACAATCTTGCTGAGCAACCCACCACCCCGGCGAGGCTGACTAACGGCAGCCGGACCCTGGCTAACGGCAGGGGTAATGCCCTCCCTACTACCCTCGCGCAGGTCAGCAGGGGGCTCGCGAGCTAAGCTCTGCACATCTGCAGCAAGTGCCACCAGATCACCGTCCTCCTCAACATGCTCATCGTCCTCTACCTCCCGAGCTTCGGCAGACATTTGCATAGGGTCAGAGGCAGGCATGGGTAAAAGAGGGGCAATCACGTCACCTGGTGGAGGCCGCAAGAAGTTGTCCGCGTCCTCGTAGTAGTGCAGAAGGCGCTCCCACGCACTTGTGTTCGGTTGATAGTGCTTGAGCTTGCTCCACGGGATGTGGTGTTGCTTGTCCTGCAAGGAAACAACGGCCTTGCGCACACTCCCATCCACGGACACTACCGTGGCTGGACCATTCCACTGTCCCCTCTTTCCAAAGGGGCCCTCTTTATGCACCCAAACCAGGTCTCCTACACTATAGGCGGTAACCGGCCTACGTGTATCCCTTCGTACCAGGTTGGCAAATCTACCCTGCAAATGGCGTGCCCACTCCTCTTCTATCTCTGGTGGGTAGTGGCCGTGCTGCAATCCCTCAGCTGTTATCACCACATTGCGAGAAGGAATGGACAACAACACACGCCGATTAAGGCATGCACAAATCCGCAACGCCCACATGAGGCGGGCTGCGTATGCTGAAAGGGATGCATCACCTTGTCTCCGTGCAGCTTGCTTGAATTCTTGCACGGCACGCTCCACTATACCCTGACCAGTGTGGTCCTCACGCCCAACTGTCTTGAGGCATTCAAATCCAGGCTGGCCCTCTAGACACGCGAACTGCCTGTCCATCTGTATTGACTCGAGTGGTGAGAAAAAGGACGAAGAGACATCAATGGCTTCTGCCAGGTCGGCGGCTTCCATATGACGCAAAGGAACTACAGCTACGTTGTGAGCATATCTATCTATTGCAATAAAGTATGGCATGTGTGCCCAGAACAGCACATCACCTACGATTTCCCCCTTTCTCGCAGGTGGATGCTTTACATGGTGGCGAGGAGGCTTGGGGCCCGACGATTGACATTGTGGACAATTTTCGTAACACTCACGACATGCTTCCAGCATTGGCGCCCCACCAAAAGCCCTAGCAAACTTGTAAGCGTTTGTTCCATGGCCAAAGAAGATGTGAAACCGAGACGCACAGGCATACTTGAAAATTGGATCTGTATTGATCAAGTTTGATATTGCCTTAACATCCGCAGCATCGGCCATAAAACTGCCTACATCGTCTACTGCCAGGAGCCTCCTATGCTCCATAGCGCTGTCCTGCCCTGGGGCCTTCAGTTTTCCTGAGCATTGCGCACCCACGTGAACCGCTGGCGCCTAATAGGCCCAGCCTTGCCAACATTGTCCGCCTGGTTGGCAGCAGTCCGCGACTTGCAAAACCGGGCCTTGTGCCCTGGCTTATGGCACTTGCCACACAGGTTCGTCCCCAACGGGAAAGCCTTGTTGGCCTTGCAGGTCTCGCGGGTGTGACCAGTCCCCTGGCAGCGAGGACACTTCAGGCGCCCGTCACCGGCGCCAAAAACGGCCCTGATGGCAGGGCCATCGGCATTGACTGCTGGCGTCGGCTTCACGGCACCCTTGCCGGCCAGCTCCTGAGCAGCGCCACCGAGCGCCATGATCTCGCGGATGCAGGCGAAAGCAGCAGCCTTGCTCGCCAGCTTCTCCTTGGTCAGGACGGACGCCAGACTCTGCACGGTGCTTTCTGACATAGCACCGCTGCCAAGGGCCTTGCCCAAGAACAGGACCACCGAAAAATCATCAGCAAATTTTAGATTGGTTTCTTCGAGCATCCGCTCGAAGGCCAGCGTGGCCTTGGCAGTGTCACCGGACACTTCGAACGTCAGAATCTGCATGACGTCCTTGATGGACTTCACCAGCCCTGTCGGCGCGAGAAGCTCAGTGAGCCGCTCAAGGAACTGATTCCAGTCCCATGCCTTCTCCTGGGCGATCCGAATCAGGTCCCGCACCGCCTGCGGCCCTTTGCTGGCCAGTGGAGCCCCCCGCAAGATCCGAAAAATCTGCGCGGGAGTCTTCACTACCGTGCGGACTTTCTCCTCCCAGGCCTTGATTGCCCAGACAAAGTCACGGTTTTCCTTGTCCGTAGCCTTGTCGGCCAACGGCTCTGGCAGCATGCGAACCACCAGTTCGTGCTGTCGCAGCTCCTTGTAAGCATCGGCACCATCGCCAGTCAACTGAATGGCGTCCGTGTCGGAACGGGAACCGCGAGCCATTGTAAATAGCAGCTTTTGAGTACGAGTTGAGATTGAGAATGATGCTTGCAAGAATGCGGCACTAGGTGCCTGGGTTTATTATCAATTTATATGGTTACAAGTCATGTGTCCAACCCCAAGATTGCGATAGGAGTTGAACGCGGTAAAAGGGCGTAAACAATTCCTCCTCCGACAACTCAGACGAGCCCCTAAACTCCGTGACACAGGGCCGTACATGAAATGTGACAGGGTCAGTGGGGAGGACCTGCTTATACTTGAGCACAAACTTCAAGTTCAGCTTTACCGCCCCTTGCGGCACCTCCATCAACTCCCCATACACCCCATACATCGCCCACTCCAGCTGCGCGCGCAAGAAAGCCGCGCGCCACTTATGGAACTTGACAGGGTCACGGCAGTCCTCCTTAAACTGCGGATAACTAACAGGAGATTTAGTGGCGATGCTCCAGGGAAAAATGCCAAGACTGCTGGGGTGACACTTCTGCGGCTGCGTGACATCGGCTACCAGCGGCTCTGCCGTATATTCCGCCCCGCGAATGGCCCCTACTGCAGTGGCATAATCCTCAGGGTGATTAATAGCCTCGGGGGGACCCCGGCCCGTGAGGGCTGCAAGCGCTACGTGATATTGGTACAAGCCTATGCTCCCCACCCCCTCGAGGGTCACCAAGCCGGCTGACACAGAAAACCCGGGGAGGGAAACAAAAGGGTTACCTATGAGGGTGATCCCCTTGTAACCCTCTAGCACTTGCACAGGGACATCTACCCCTAGGATGGGCATGAGCACCTGCCCAGCCACCTTATAGGCCCGCTGCCCGTCAAACCCCGCAACTTCCTTCCAACTACTGGGCAGCAAAGGGTAATAGGCCTCGGCCGCCGCCGGGCTCGTGACAGACACGCCTGCCATGGTATCTATGGCCGCAATATGCCTAGAGGGAACATCATGAGCTTCAGTCACAACCGTGGGGCACTTATCTGGCATGACGCGGCTGACTTGTGCCGCACCCCCCGCTGCCGCCGCCTTGAGCTTGTCCGCCTTGAGCAGCTGTCGGAGGACGTGGGCCAGCTGGGAGCCCACGCCCGCGCCTGACGATGTGTCCGGCGCCGCCACGGTGGGCGCTGCTGGGGTCGCGGGGAGGGGCTGAGGTAGCGCCCCCGCGTCGACCCCGGGGACTTGCTCCGGCGCGGCGCCTGCAGGGGGGTGGGCAACAAGCGCATCATGCACAGCCACCCCAAGTGGGGTGGGTAGGACAGGTTCCAGCCGGGCCCGCTTGGCCGGCCGGCTATCCACATCCCAACCGAGCTGGCGGCTGTGCTCCTTGGCCGCCTGGACCTGGGCATCGGACGCCTTGTACCGATACACCTTATCCCACGGGATGAGATAGTCCCTATGCTCCCAGTGCACCTTCACCCGCCTATGCACCCAGTCCAAATCCACCACCATGCCTGGCCCTTGCATCTGCCCCCGCTTGCCAAAGGAATTCTCCTTGTGAAACAAGACCAACTCCCCCAGCTCCCACTCCTGCGACAAGTCAGGCTGGGTGCGGTCTAACTGCCGCCTAACCTCAGCGGTGGTAGCGAGGTGGGCCTCCCAATGGTCTGCCACGCCCGGAGGGTAAATGCCCGACTGCAGCCCCCGCGCGGTAATAAGACCTAGTCCCTGGGGCAGCTTGAAAAGCACCTGGCTGTTGTACTTGTCCATGAGCAAGCGGCACCACAGCGCGCGTTGTGCATAAGGCTGCCCCGCGGGCTTGAATCCTAACCCGCTGGCCTGCTGCTTGGCTGCCATGCCCTTTACGCTGCTGATGTGCCTATCAATCAGCCCCAAGTTGCCATGGTCCTGCCGCCCAGCAATAACCACCATCTCACAGCCCTCCCGCCCCACAATGCAATCAAATTGTTGGTCCAACATGACCTCAGAAATGGGAAAGAAGTGAGACATGGCAATGCGCAGCCCCCGCCACAAGGACTCCTCTACCATGCTTGGCAGGGGCTCGATGGCTAGGAACTTGGTATAGCGATCCATCAAGACCAAATAATAGTCCCCCTCCTCCAAATGCATGACATCCCCCACTAACCTCCCCCGGTACGGGGAAGGAGTCTTAGCATGCCAGCGCCTACGCTTCTTCCGGACACTTGCGCATGCGTGGCACTCCTCTAACTCCGCCTGAGCGACCTTCAACCCCGGCGCCCCCATAAGCCTAGTCGCCCAGTCTAGCGTTTGCCCCGCCACATGACCCACCGCAAGGTGAATCTGGTGAGCAAGCATCCGCAATCCTATGGCCGTGGGGGTGGTGCCATCCCCTTCTATGCTAGGCACCTGCCCCGCCAAGCTCTCTGCATGTGCATTCCTGTCGGCAATGTGCTCTAGTGAGGCCTTACTGAGGCGGCGACCCAACTCCACGTCTACGTGAGGGGCTACCTCGGCATCTGCCGGCACTATCTCACCTGAAGGGGTGAGCTCCGGAAGGGCGTGTTCAGGCTCTATTGCGACCACGCTGGGCACGCACTCCTGATCAGCTGCAGCACTTGCACTTCCATTCTGAACCACGGACGTGGGAACATTAGGACTACAAGGCACAGCATCCTCACGCCTAGCCGACTCACCGCGACACACATCACCTCTATGACGTCACTTGGGCATGGCTGGCCGTGGGGCGCGGCATGTGTTGGGGTCGTGTCCAGGAAGCCGAACCGCCCAGCAGCGCCGGCACACTCGAGTCGCCTTGCCGAGGTCCAGCCGCAGCGTGCAGTTGGCCTCGGTGTGCCCCACGCCGGTGCACCGCTCGCAGACGACCTTCTCCTTGGGGACGCCACCCTGCTGCTGTTGCTGCCTGCCAGCGCCGCCCTCCTGTCGAGGCTGCTTGCCCTGACCGCCTCCCGGCCCGCGTTTGCTGGACGCGTTCTGGTTGTGCCGACCACCGCGAGCTCGGCGTTTGCCACCCAACATTCGCACCACGTTGTCGGCCACCGTCGTGGACAGCTGGGTAACAAGAGTGGTCAAGTCCGACAGAGAAGCTGCTGGCGGGGTCGAGGCAGGCACAGGGTTTACCTGAGCAACTGTCGGCAGCTTGTTGTTACGCCTGGGGCCGCCCCGGTCCTTGAACATCTCTCGGAGGTGCGCCATGGCTGCGTTGAACCGTTTCTGGTCGTCCGGGGTGCCCACTACCACGGAAGAAGCTAGCGCAATTTTCATGCCGAGACCGGCCTTGACATTGGCACGGCTCTCTGGCGTCAGCCCCAGCGCATCCAGAACTGCGCTGAGTAAATATTCGCTACTCATGTGCTTCAAGACACCCTTGCTCCGGACCTGGGCCGCGAATCTGGCCATGTCCGAGCTGAGGTAGTTCGGGTCAAGCGACAGGTTGCGCACCAGCGCCTGCCCCTCCTTTTCCTCGTCAGGAAAGCTTGAGGTGTCAAGCACCTCTTGCAGGGCCTTCACTGTGTCGGGCCAGGTCCACGCCTCTTTGCTGGCGTTGATAATGACCCCGCGCACGTCCGCATTACCCGTAGACTCGTTGCATACCTCTGACCGGCGCAGCTTGGTGAGGAAAACTGCGTCGGACAGTTCGTTGTAGTCCTGCCGGAGCTCGCCCAGGCTGTTAATAAACTCCTCCACGGCGGACGGCGTCAGAATTTCTGGCAGCTTACTTGGCAGCTCTTCTTTCTTGAAAACTTTCCGGGCAGTTGGTGCTGACTGCTGCCCCGGAGCTGTGCTGACCGAGCCCCCAGCTGGCTCAGTCGCCACGGTGGCTGCGCCACTCCCATCCGCCGGAGTTGATGCTTGCGTTCCCTGGTCCTGGGTTGCAGCTTGCGTTCGCTCCGCGCCACGCGCCATGAGCCCAGAAAAATGGTCAACGGTAATGTTGACTGTTGTGAATACAAGTTGAACGCCCTTCACCGCTGGCTAGCACGCCGGCGATGGAGACGGGATTTTTGTTGTTTGGGGAACCGATTGTGGGAGGCTGAGCCCGCAGCCGCCACTGATTGCTATTGAACCCTTGCAGCTGGCCAGGCCGCAAGGAGCTCAGCGGCGCGGCGCTAACCGATAAGGCATGCTCGAGCCTCTAACCCGAGACTACCGGTAGGCTACCCGATAGTGCATGCTCGAGCCTCTAACCCGAGACTACCGGCACTCAGCGGATCTGTGCTACCGAGGGCGACGGTTCTCTGACCGTCCCGGCGCGCACTGGCTTCCGTACCTTGCTTAGGCACCGACTAGCATCTAGACACCAATCTTTGATGCCCACCTGACTAGGCGCCCAGGCCGGCGACTACCGGCCAGCGGATAGATGCCACTCGGGAGCACAACTATAGGCCTTATCGTCATTGCACCAATCACATTTCCAGGTAAATAGGTGTACGTTTATTCCAAATATAGCCAATAGGTAATCCCTGCTAAGCCTAGGGTATCAAGATTGCACCAATCACATTTCATGTGCATTAGCGATTTCCAAGAGGCACACTGAACTAGCGTTACGCCAGCGTTGCACAATGCTTCTAGACGCTTCTAGAACCATTTACAAATATCCATTAGCAGGGAATATTGCCGTATTCGTCTGCCCGCTGAAGGGGTGTTTTATCTCATCAATCCTTGGCACGACTTCAACAGCCTGACCGACAGTCAGTGCTCAACAGTCATGCAGCGCGACCACTAGTTATAATGCATCAGCTTGGCTATACTGCCACCATGGTCATGTACACAAGCTGTGTGCAGCAATTGTGAGTATTGTTTCACAGATTTACATTCCATTATGCATGCACCAGTTTATACACGCATTTCGGTCAAGCAACAGATTGCAACTATATCCAAAGACTTAAGCACCCAGCTCTCAGCTTTTAGACAGATAGACCGACTTGACAGTCAGCATTCATGAGCTTCCTCAGTACATTGTACTGGGCTGGGGCCTTGTGTGGCAGCTTTGTCAATGCATCAGCAGGGTTCTCCTCGCCAGGGATATGCTTCAAGTCAACCAAACTGGCTAACTCCTTCAGCAACAAATAATCCAGGTCCCGGCTTCTGGCCAGCTGCTTGTGAACAAACTGGACCATACCCATGCTGTCTGTTAGCAACAACGTCTCCATCTGCAAGGTCCAAGGGGTAACTGAAGCCAGCTCCAGCATTAACTCCTTTATGTACAGGCTGGACTGGATCCCCTCGCATATGGCCCTGCATTCTGCCACATCTGAACTGATACAGACCCTCTTCTGCAGTCTGCTGTACCAGCTGAACAAACTTGCCCTGCTCTGATAAAAAGCAAACAGAGCAGCAGATCTCCCCCTGACCTTGGTAACCTGGCGAGCATCCATGGAACTGTCAACAAAGATCTCCAAGGTGATAGGCTGGGCAAAGTCAATCCCAGACAAAATCAGATCAGGGGTACTCTCCACCAACCGGGCTATGACTCGAGGCTTCTCATCCTCAAGCACCTCATCAGGCATTCTGCTATGGACCATCAGAGACGGACCACAGATGCTGGCAAACCAGGCCCACATGCCTCTCAACTCAGGTCCTGCAGCCTGGGTGATCTTCTCTGGCAAGGCCTTCACAATGGTCTGTTTATAATCTCCTCCAGCCTGAAGCCTGATACTCCACTCCCCGTCCCTCCTGAACAGGGTAGCCTGCATTCCACAGAACACTACAGGCTTGTTGGGCTCCTGCCACAACTCCTTGCCCAGTGAAAACTTGCCACTGATGACAGGAATAAACTTCTTCAGCCAGGTCGTGGGGGCTAGCAAATGCAGATCATCTCCATGCAAACTAGCATACACTGTGTTGAAAGAACTAATGGGTTTGCCTTCTACAATGCTTGTGATTGGAACCCAAATGTGCCTGTCCTTGCAGGTACAGGCTATGGAGGATGGAAGCAAAGAGACAGAGACTCAGTTTGAGGCAGAATGATAGTGAGGAGTACCTTTGGCAAGGCTCCTCAGTTGTTTTATTAACTCGAGGAAAAAAAACACAGGCAGAAAACTGGAATGACCTGATTGGCTGGCTAGGAATGTGCCTAGGAATATTCTCATGTAATACTCAGGCCACCAATCAGGTTAGGTCAGTGTACAGGCTACCAATCAGATCTAGACAAGAATAAATCTTATCTTGTAACTGCTGTACAGCCTTATCTTGTAACTGATGTACAGTCTTAACTTGTAACTGCTGCACAGTAATCTAACTATTTAATAAAAGATCTCTCTGTGTGTGATCTGATGATGATGAAGTAAATCTGGCGTGAACATATCAGCGCCACATCTGACATGCACAGTGTACATGTCAATCAGTCAACTGTCCTGTCATAGATTCTCATCTGACATGTCATAGGTCAGCTGACATAGACAGATTTGTCAGCTGCCTATAAGGATCCACTTGGCATAGGTACTAATCCCTGATTACTAAAACTGGCCACAACTTTCTCATTTGTAGGCCAAATCCAACGGGATAAAAAACAGTGGCTCCTGTACAAGAGCCTCTATCTATCTAGCCAGGTCAGGTGGGTACAAATACAAGGACCATGTCCTTGACACCCCCCTTACAACACATGACCTTGCTCTAGTGCTATCCTGTCAAGTATAACACTTAGAGCAAAAAAAGCTCTCAGCCCCTGTGGGCATATACAACTGCATATCTAAGTAGACACCAGCAGCTTGTCCCGCAGGGTGATGAACCGTGCCCTTCCCAGGGCCTTGGTGAAGATGTCAGCCAGGTTGTCCTTGCCAGGGCAGTGACGCATGCAGATGGAGCCCCCCTCCACCTGCTCACGGATGAAGTGGTAGCGCACGTCGATGTGCTTGGTGCGCTTGGGGTGCACAGGATCCTTGGCCAGGGCCACCGCGCCAGTGTTGTCGCACAGCACGGTCGTGGGCCCCTCCACCGGTGCACCCAGGTCTCCCAGCAGGCGCCTGAGTGGCAGCACCAGCTGGGTGACGCTGCTCGCAGCAATGTACTCTGCCTCGCAGGAAGACAGAGCAACAATGGGTTGCTTGCGGCTGCACCACTCCACGGGCGCACCCCGGAACAGGACCAGGTTGCCCGTCACAGAGCGTCTGGACTCTGGGCAGTTAGCCCAGTCAGCGTCAGTCCAGGCCTCCAGCCCCCCTTCCTGACCATACCGCAGACCCTTGTCCCTCGTGGTGTAGAGGTACCGGATCAGGCGGTCGGCAGCCTCCATGTGGGCTGCCGTGGGTGCCTGCATGTGCTGAGCCAGTTGGTTGACAGCAAAAGCAATGTCTGGACGTGTCCACAGCGCGACATACAGCACGGCACCGGTTTTGGACTGATACAGCTGGGTGTCCGGGGCATTGAGCTGCATTCCCCCCTCGCGTTGGGGACTAACACGGGACACACTGACCGGGGTGCGTACAGGGAAGGAGGGAGAAAGCCCAAAGCGGGCAGCCAGGGCCTCAATATACACAGTTTGGTGCAAGGAAAGAGACCGGGAAACAGGGTCGACATGGAGAGAAACACCGAGGAAAAAAGAAGGGTCATCGGACTCGGTGATCTGAAACTTGCTGGCCAAACGATGAGACCACGAGGCCAGCCAGGAAGAGGAAGGACTGCCTGCAATAATGTCGTCGACATGGACAAACACAAACGTACGAGACGTGGGATACACGTACAGGCAGGAATCCGTTGGGCTTTGTACAGCACCATCGGAGAGAAGATAGGCACTAAATGTTTTGTGCCAGTTACGTGGTGCCTGCTTGATGCCATAGAGGCTGCGTTGCAGCTTCCACACCAGCACATCACCAGCGGCATCACGCTGCTCAAAGCCAGCAGGAGGACGCACATAGACGTCCTCAGAAAGTGGGGCGTACAAAAACGCAGTGCGAACATCAAGTTGCTTCAGCACATACCCAGACGAGACACCAAAAGCTAGTGCCAAACGAATGGTGGAGGAACGAACAGTAGGGCTAAAGACCTCAGTGAAATCTATGCCTTCCCGCTGAGCAAAGCCCTTCACAACAAAACGGGCCTTGAAACGGCCATCGCTTTTGACAGCAAACACCCACCGAGATGGAAGGACCTTGGCAGTGCGAGGAAGAGACTTGGAAGAAACGAGTGAATATACTGCATGTTCGCGAATGCTAGAAAGCTCACTATCCATCGCAGCACGCCACTCAGGGCTAGCATGGGCCTCAGCAAAAGAGGAGGGGATGGACGTGGAACCTGAGCTAGTGTGGAGTGAGAAAGTATCAAACAGATCACGCACACTCATGTAGTCAGGGTAAAAACGAGCCCATTTAGGGGAAACACGATCAAGAGGGGTTGTGGGTAACACCTGAGCGAGGGGATCATGTGCAACGCCGTCGGACACCAGTGCAGCAGTGGCCATAGCGGCAGCCGGTTGCTTGCCGCGGAGGGCCTGCACTAATTTGTGTAGCTGGGACGAAGAAGGAGATTCAGCAGCAGGTGTGTCTGCCGTCGACACGTGTCCAGGTGGTGTAGAGGTAGAAGCCGACGACGCCTCCAGCGCAGGACTTGGTGCGAAAACAGGTGCAGACTCAGACTCAGCGGGTTTGGGCTCAGGACTTGGCGCTGGCGCCTCCTCCAGTGGCGAGCCCCCCTCACCACTGGCATCCCCCGACAAAGCCTCCAGTGGCGAGCCCCCCTCACCACTGGCATCCCCCAAAGCAGTGCCCCCACTGCTGGCAGCGCCCACAGCAGCGTCCTCACTGCTGGCAGCGGCGCGCCGCGCCATGGCTCTAGTCACAGGACCAGAGGGCGGTAGGGCCAGAGTAGTATCAGGCCCAGGGACAGAATTCTCAGTGACCGGTGGCAGCAGAAGCTCGGAAGCCTCCTCCCCCTCCACCAGTGCCGGCAGCAGCTGAGGTGATGGCAGGGCGTCGTTGCGCCAGGCCTCATTGAAGGCCACGTGGCGACGTTGCACCAAAGTGCGAGTGGCGGAGTCCAGGATCAGATATGCCGGCGAGTCGGGAGCATAACCGACAAAAATGCCAGGCATGGCCTTGGCCTCCAGCTTGCCACGATGCCCTTCCACACGATGCCAGGCTGGGCAGCCGAAAATGCGCATGTGCGACAGATCAGCGTGATGACCTGTCAGCAAAAAGTGTGGCGTGGCATCACCAGGATTCGAGGAGCACGGCAGGCGGTTCAGATATAAATAGCACACTGGAGTGCCAATGCCCAGTATGCCTTCCCCAGGCCGGCGTGTGTCAACATCGCAGAGTCATGCCCATTGCCAGGCCCCAGAGCCGCTCCGCTACGCCGTTCTGCTCAGGGCAGTAAGGCGCGGAGAACTCCTGGTGGACGCGGTGTTCAGCACACACCGCCCGCCAGGCTTGACCGGTGAAGACCGCGTCATTGTCGGTGCGCAGCACGACAGAGCCGGCGTAGAAGGGGCGAATATCGCGGACGAGCAGCTCTGCAAACCGCCCCACCGCCTCGTCCTTGGTCTTGAGCGCAAACCCCCATCGCCACCGAGTGGCATCGTCAGTGATGCCCAAGAAGTAGCGGGCTCCCCCCAGCGACTCGACGCTCATCGGGCCCAGCAGGTCGCCATGAAGCTTGGCGCGCGGCACAGTGGATCGCCGCTGCCCTGGCGGAAATGGCTGGCGCTTGATGAAGCCAGCCGGGCAGGATGGGCAGCCAGGAGCAGTTGGACTCCTCGTCGTCAAGTTGGATGCAGGGATGGCAACCAGCTTCTTGATGCGGTCGGCACCAGCATGGCCCAAACGCCAGTGCAGCAGCAGGTTAACCGGCCGCTCCACCGTCACAGCAGCCATCGCTGGCGCTGTCTTCGCCGCAGGTAACACGTAGATGTTGTTCTGCATGGCGATCTTGTGATGCTTGTTATCCAGCACCACTGTCTCTTTGTGGAAATCCACCTTGTGACCTGCCTTTGCGAGTTGCGCGACTGAAAGGAGTCGTGCATTCAGGCCAGGTACAAGCAGCGCTCCTTGCAAGCGCACGCTGTGGCCAGGAAGCTCCACAGCGATGGTGCCCTGGCCGGTAGCGTGCAGCTGTCCGCCGGAGCCAGCGATTGCCCTGCTGTGGGGGGTCAGAGACACAAAGTCAGAACGGCACGGGGACATGTGGCTGCTCGCAGCCGAGTCCAGCACCCAGGTGAGGTTGTCGCACGTATACTGCGTGAGAGCAGCAGCCTCCAGCGGCGTCGACGGCGACTCCTCGGCGATGGTGACCATGCAGAAGCCAGGCGGCAGTTCAGCCGCCTCCTGAGTTGCGTTGGCAGCGGATCCAGCAGGTGCGTTGCGTCCCTTGTTCTGGTTCCCTCGGTTGCCGCCCTTGCCCCCCTGTGCTGGTTGGGGTACCAGCGTGGGGCCTTCTCAGGATGCTCCTTCCAGCAGTCTTTGTCCTTGTGATTTGACAGGCCACAGTGACTGCATTTCTTGGTCCCCCCGTTCCCCTTGCTGTTGGTGTGGTAGGCCTGGCCAGTGCCAGCACTCTCCTTTTTCACCACAGCACGTCCCCCCTTGAGCAGATCCTCCGCCTCCATGAGTGCCCTCTTCACCACAGGTAGTGGGTCCTCCTCGTTGAACCGTACAGACACCAGCGCAGGGCGGTACTCGTCTGTCAGTGCTCCCAGTAGAATGGCAGCAAAATCACGGTCCTGGATGACTCCCCCTGCAGCCTGGTAGTCAGCACGTAGAAGCTCCGCCCTCCTCACAAGCTGTTGCATGGTCTCGTTAGGAAGCTTCTGTAGGCGGTGCAGCTTGCTCCTCAGCTCAAACCTGTGACTCTTGGTTAGCCTGGTTTGCTCATAGTTCTCCATGAGACACTGCCATGCTTGGCTACCAGTTTTGTTGGCCACAGTGGCCATTAGGCGTGCAGCTTCACCTGTTAGACAGGTGAGCAAAGCTGCCCACAGGGCCTTATCAGCCCTGTCATTCTCCTCAGTACCCAGCAGGACAGCATCCAAACTGAAAAGACTGACAACAGCCAAAAACAAATTCTTCCACTCCTCCCACTTGCTGTAATCATCACCAGCTGCACCAACAAATTTCTTGCAGCTCTTGGCAACTGTTGAAACAAGAGAGGTGTAGTCAGGCTGTCTGGTAGCAGTTTGGGTGTCTTGATCCTCCATGGTTGATCTGGGTCTGGGTGTTGTCTCTGGGGTAGTCAGATGAATGTCTCTGCTCCTCAAATGCAGGGTAGGCATCAAACCTCCGATACCATGTTGAAAGAACTAATGGGTTTGCCTTCTACAATGCTTGTGATTGAACCCAAATGTGCCTGTCCTTGCAGGTACAGGCTATGGAGGATGGAAGCAAAGAGACAGAGACTCAGTTTGAGGCAGAATGATAGTGAGGAGTACCTTTGGCAAGGCTCCTCAGTTGTTTTATTAACTCGAGGAAAAAACACAGGCAGAAAACTGGAATGACCTGATTGGCTGGCTAGGAATGTGCCTAGGAATATTCTCATGTAATACTCAGGCCACCAATCAGGTTAGGTCAGTGTACAGGCTACCAATCAGATCTAGACAAGAATAAATCTTATCTTGTAACTGCTGTACAGCCTTATCTTGTAACTGATGTACAGTCTTAACTTGTAACTGCTGCACAGTAATCTAACTATTTAATAAAAGATCTCTCTGTGTGTGATCTGATGATGATGAAGTAAATCTGGCGTGAACATATCAGCGCCACATCTGACATGCACAGTGTACATGTCAATCAGTCAACTGTCCTGTCATAGATTCTCATCTGACATGTCATAGGTCAGCTGACATAGACAGATTTGTCAGCTGCCTATAAGGATCCACTTGGCATAGGTACTAATCCCTGATTACTAAAACTGGCCACAACTTTCTCATTTGTAGGCCAAATCCAACGGGATAAAAAACAGTGGCTCCTGTACAAGAGCCTCTATCTATCTAGCCAGGTCAGGTGGGTACAAATACAAGGGACCATGTCTTGACACACTGGCAGACCCTCCCATTGGGCCAGCAGCAAACAGGGATCAACTGAAGACACTCTCAAGCCACACTCACTGATCAGAGCTTCCTGCAGTGTGAGTCTCCAGATGATTGGGCTCGACCTGAGTCCTTCCAGGCCCTTCAGAATAACCAGGAATTGTTGATGCAGCTCCAGCTTCCAGATGGCAGGCACCTCAACACAGTAAGGCTCATCCTGCTTCCACACCCTCCTGGCCACTTCTGGATCAGATTTTAAAAAATGCCCTCTTGAAGTCCAGCAGCACTGATGACATAGCTGCTCCCCTGTTCAGCAACCCCACGTAGAGACATAGCAAAATTCCTCCATGTGTCGTGTAGCATCCCTGGCGTGTGTATAGCTCCTCTCCTGGCAGACTCCCCGTGCCGTGAACTCATTCAGGACAGGCCTGACATGGGGCATTGTCACCTCATCCACAACCTTCCTCTTCAGCACAAATCTCAAAAGGCACCAGCTTCCTTTGATGCTGGGCGAGGCTGGGAGGGACGTCGCTGTCTGTTTGGTGCAGCACACTCAAACTGCAACCACTCCTCCAATGCCTTGGAGAAGGCGAGCTTCCAAGCCTCAAACAAAGTAGGCGAGCTCATCTCTTGG
>RPFO01001865.1:0-80092 GCA_009746045.1 Mesostigma viride | reverse complement strand
AACGACGCCTGTGCCCGGCAAATCATTTGTGAGCCCGGAACTGAACAGTCACTGCAAATGTCGAGTATTTATTGCTCCAACCCCACAAAAAAGCGTTCCGGACCTGTTCGAAGCGAAGAGCACTGACAGGGATCGGACCCGAGCCAGATTTGTGTGCGGACCATGATGGCTGGCCTCCCTCACTCCGCAACCTCACTCTGGACGCAGGTTCGAATCCTGTCAGTGCTATTCGCTTCGAACAGTTCCGGAACGCTTTTTTTGGGGGGTGGAGCAATAGATTTTCGACGTTTGTAGTGACTGTTCAGTTCCCGACTCACATTTGCCGGGCACTGGCGTCATTCCGCGGCGTATCTTTCTGATCTATTCTGTACAGCTGCCGGAACGGCCCGCGGGTGCAACCTAGGACCGTTACTGGACACGGCAAAAATTCAAAATTTTTCAGGTTGGACCAGTCGTTTCAGATGATTCGTCGTACGTACGCAAATATCCTCCACGCATGCCATGTCGACGCTGCACTGACACACACCAGGGACTTTGGAAGGTGCCGTAAGAATTGTCTTGCGAAATGAAAGCTTAGCCGTATGCACTGTTCTGAAAAATCTGATTTGTAAAAATGGAGAAAAAAAAAAAAAAGGGAAAAAAACAAAAAAAAAAGAACCCTGAAAACTGACATGCCGCGAAAAGGATTCGACACGGCGACTGCCGGTCTCATCCAGGTATTGGAGTAGGGTGTAGATCCCCACCGGGGGTGTAGATCCCCCTGCTATTCGCTCGAACAGTTCTGGATGTACCATTCTACATGCTATTGTACAATATATAGTGGTAACGGAGAAAAAAAAATGAAGAGACGACAAAAATGCCTTTGCACCAATAGGAGTCGACACTGCGTGTTCAGACTCCAAGTACTCGGGCACCCACACCTGCCGGGGGAGTACATTGTAATGCTATTCACTAGAACAGTTCCGGATGTAGCGTTAGTGATGATGTTGTACAATATATTCCAATCACGTTTGTCAGAGTGTGCGTTTTTCCGACATGTAGGGCAGGTTGTACAACATTCTGTGCGCCAACCATGTGTACTACATGTATCGATTAGTATCACTACATGTATATTCCGTCATGATCGCAGGATTAGTAACTACTGGGCTACATGTTAGTGTACCCTTACTAGGCTACTATGTAGAACCTTCAGAACCTGATTCTACCTTCCAAAATTCTAATTATGCGCCATGGATCAGTTCTGAAATGTAGAACGAGCCTACGTGGAGGGCATGACATCAGTCCAGCTGGCACCGCCGCGCACCATGACCGAGGGAACACGCCGTCACGTGCATGTAATGCAATGTTTGGAGACGACGGGCATGCATGCATGGTTAATTTTTGGCGGCGAATATTTTCCGCGCCAAAAAAATTCCGCGGTACCCTCCGTACCGTGAAAAGTGGGTGCACGGTGCGCGCACCCCTTGCGGAAGTGGCCATGGCGACTGCTTTTAGACGAAACGTGACAAATCTGGCTCGCGGAAAGCAGAAAAAATGCTCGATTCTTGGAGAAAATTAGTTACTGATTCTAATTTATGGTGGGATAGTTGCGATCTATAATGTCGCGGGCTCTTTTTCTTTACCATCGGCAGGGGGGGTCCGGCCTGAATTTCTGTCGGGATGAATAAAGTATAATGGATGCCTGCAGGTGTGATTGTCGATTGTTGCCAGTTTTGATGGTCCTAATGGAAGCTAGTTTAATGATGTTTCTAAAGCCGTAAAAATTCCCGCTGCTATCTTTACCTTTCCCGTCATTTTGCGGTAAGATAACATTAGGCCTGCGCCATGCGCGCCCGACCTCTCCATGAAAGGGTGGCCTTTCTTGTGCGCCTGGGCACGAATAAATGCCCGTTATGGTACGTTCTTGTATTAAACGTCCTAAGATAGCGCTTTCCTGCTTTCTTACCTCGTTGAGCGTAAGCTTTTTGCCTTCTTTCCGGCCAGATGCAGCCATGAAGTTGCGGGTCCTGGCGCTGCATCGCTGGATTCCTGGATGTTTTTAAGCAAGTTCGTCTGTGACGTGGCTGGCTTGCTGCAGCGCGTGGCCCACAACCTGTCGGGAAGGTGTAATGCTTTTATTTCCATGCTTCTCTGAAATTTCTTTTGCTTTATAGACAGTTGTGTTCGAGGAAATTCACGCGGTCTTCCTAAGCAGCGGCATCATTTTCCCCAGACACTGACGAGCTGGCACCTGTCTCCTAAAGAGAGCGGCTCGTGCTTGTTAGAAAGGAGGCAGTGTGCATTTTGCGGGACACAATGCTTTGGTGGCACATGCGTCAGGTAGGCTGTTCCAATGGTCTCTTCACCTTTCCCACTGAGTAAATGTTAGCATTTGTCATGCTAACCAGAGCAGCTAGCCACAGGTTGGCTGGATAAAAAGTCAGCTTATTTTCTCTTTATATACTGCGTGTGTGGTCCTCCACGTGTCCGGCTTGTTGGGCATTTTGGAAGAGGGTTTATAATGTGTTGTTGGGTGGAACAACTTGGTTGTTGGCACAAAATCACACATTATTAGCCTGAGATAGGCATGACATATGCTGCTCAGGCGTGTCGTCCTACCAGCCTTGTTGTTAAGGGTAGACTCACAAGGCTGGCTGTGCCGATGGAGGGGTGGGGCGTGCTAGCCCCCCCCCACACCCACGCATGCATGCTAGCCCACCCCCACACCCACGCATGCATGCTAGCCCCGGCCCCGGCCCCCCCACACCCACGCATGCATGCCAGCCCACCCCCACACCCACGCGTGCATGCCAGCCCACCCCTAGCTTGAGCGTGCTTGTAAAGTTTTTGCATGGTTTATTAAAATGAGTGGAATATGTATTTATTGCATAATGTTAATTTTATCATGAATGAAAATGGTCAACATTGCCGAAGTGCCCCTAAATTGCTCAATATTGTGTGCTCAAGAATTCAATGAGGATTGTCATCATGGAAACCCGCACAAATTCACGATTCCGGGCATGCATGTGAAAGTATCAAGAACAATTTTCAATTAAGAATGGTATCTCATTGTTCCATGAATCAATATGACTCCATGTACGTAGACAAGCCATGATGACCCCATGGGAGCCTAAATCCTCATCATTAAATACATAAATGCCACCCATGTACGTAGACGGGCCATGATGACACCAATGGAGCCTGAATCCTCATCATTAATTACATAAATGCCAACCATGTACATACACGGGCAATGATGACACCATGGGAGCCTGAATCCTCATTATTAAATACATAAATGCCAACCATGTACGTAGGCCAGCCATGATGACACTATGGGAGCCTGAATCCTCATAATTAATTTCATACATGCCAACAACACGTAGACGGGCCATAATGACACCACGGGAGCCTGAATCCTCATCATTTATTTTATGAGACATCCATGTACGTAGGCCAGCCATGATGACACCATGGGAGCCTGAATCCTCATCATTTTTTTTCTGAGACATCCATGTACGTAGGCCAGCCATGATGACACCATGGGAGCCTGAATCCTCATCATTAAATACATACATGCCATCCATGTACGTAGACAGGCCATGATGACACCATGGGAGCCTGAATCCTCATCATTAATTACATAAATGCCAACCATGTACGATGGCATTTATGTATTTAATGATGAGGATTCAGGCTCCCATGGTGTCATCATGGCCCGTCTACGTACATGGATGGCATTTATGTAACCTGAATCCTCTCATTAAGAAAATGAAGAGGATTCAGGCTCCCATGGTGTCTCCATGGCCCGTCTACGTACATGAATGGCAAGTATGTAATTAATGATGAGGATTCAGGCTCCCATGGTGTCATCATGGCCCGTCTACGTACATGGATGGCATTTATGTAATTAATGATGAGGATTCAGGCTCCCATGGTGTCATCATGGCCCGTCTACGTACATGGATGTCAAGGAATAGTAAATGATGAGGATTCAGGCTCCCATGGTGTCTCCATGGCCCGTCTACGTACATGAATGGCAAGTATGTAATTAATGATGAGGATTCAGGCTCCCATGGTGTCATCATGGCCCGTCTACGTACATGGATGGCATTTATGTAATTAATGATGAGGATTCAGGCTCCCATGGTGTCATCATGGCCCGTCTACGTACATGGATGTCAAGGAATAGTAAATGATGAGGATTCAGGCTCCCATGGTGTCTCCATGGCCCGTCTACGTACATGAATGGCAAGTATGTAATTAATGATGAGGATTCAGGCTCCCATGGTGTCATCATGGCCCGTCTACGTACATGGATGTCAAAGAAAAAAAAATGATGAGGATTCAGGCTCCCATGGTGTCATCATGGCTGGCCTACGTACATGGATGTCTCATAAAAAAAATGATGAGGATTCAGGCTCCCATGGTGTCATCATGGCCCGTCTACGTACATGGTTGGCATTTTTGTAATTAATGATGAGGATTCAGGCTCCCATGGTGTCATCATGGCTGGCCTACGTACATGGATGTTTCATAAAAAAAATGATGAGGATTCAGGCTCCCATGGTGTCATCATGGCCCGTCTACGTACATGGTTGGCATTTATGTAATTAATGAAGAGGATTCAGGCTCCCATGGTGTCATCATGGCCCGTCTACGTACATGGATGTCAAAGAAAAAAAAATGATGAGGATTCAGGCTCCCATGGTGTCATCATGGCTGGCCTACGTACATGGATGTCTCATAAAAAAATGATGAGGATTCAGGCTCCCATGGTGTCATCATGGCCCGTCTACGTACATGGTTGGCATTTTTGTAATTAATGATGAGGATTCAGGCTCCCATGGTGTCATCATGGCTGGCCTACGTACATGGATGTTTCATATAAAAAATGATGAGGATTCAGGCTCCCATGGTGTCATCATGGCCCGTCTACGTACATGGTTGGCATTTATGTAATTAATGAAGAGGATTCAGGCTCCCATGGTGTCATCATGGCCCGTCTACGTACATGGATGTCAAGGAATAGTAAATGATGAGGATTCAGGCTCCCATGGTGTCATCATGGCTTGTCTACGTACATGGTTGGCATTTATGTAATTAACGAGGAGGATTCAGGCTCCATTGGTGTCATCATGGCTGGCCTACGTACATGGATGTCAAGGAATAGTAAATGATGAGGATTCAGGCTCCCATGGTGTCATCATGGCTTGTCTACGTACATGGTTGGCATTTATGTAATTAATGAGGAGGATTCAGGCTCCCATGGTGTCTCCATGGCTGGCCTACGTACATGGATGGCATTTATGTATTTAATGATGAGGATTCAGGCTCCCATGGTGTCATCATGGCTTGTCTACCTACATGGTTGGCATTTATGTAACCTGAATCCTCTCATTAAAAAAATGAAGAGGATTCAGGCTCCCATGGTGTCTCCATGGCTGGCCTACGTACATGGATGTCAAGGAATAGTAAATGATGAGGATTCAGGCTCCCATGGTGTCATCATGGCCCGTGTACGTACATGGATGGCATGTATGTAATTAATGAGGAGGATTCAGGCTCCCATGGTGTCATCATGGCCTGTCTACGTACATGGATGTCAAAGAAAAAGAAATGATGAGGATTCAGGCTCCCATGGTGTCATCATGGCCCGTGTACGTACATGGATGGCATGTATGTAATTAATGATGAGGATTCAGGCTCCCATGGTGTCATCATGTCATGTCTACGTACATGAATGGCATTTATGTAATTAATGATGAGGATTCAGGCTCCCATGGTGTCATCATGGCCCGTGTACGTACATGGATGGCATTTTTGTATATAATAATGAGGATTCAGGCTCCCATGGTGTCATCATGGCCCGTGTACGTACATGGATGGCATTTATGTAATTAATGATGAGGATTCAGGCTCCCATGGTGTCATCATGGCTTGTCTACGTACATGAATGGCATTTATGTAATTAATGAGGAGGATTCAGGCTCCCATGGTGTCTCCATGGCTGGCCTACGTACATGGATGTCAAGGAATAGTAAATGATGAGGATTCAGGCTCCCATGGTGTCATCATGGCCCGTGTACGTACATGGATGGCATGTATGTAATTAATGAGGAGGATTCAGGCTCCCATGGTGTCATCATGGCTGGCCTACGTACATGGATGTCAAAGAAAAAGAAATGATGAGGATTCAGGCTCCCATGGTGTCATCATGGCTGGCCTACGTACATGGATGTCTCATAAAATAAATGATGAGGATTCAGGCTCCCATGGTGTCATCATGGCTTGTCTACCTACATTGTTGGCATGTATGTAATTAATGATGAGGATTCAGGCTCCCATGGTGTCATCATGGCCCGTCTACGTACATGGATGTCAAAGAAAAAAAAATGACGAGGATTCAGGCTCCCATGGTGTCATCATGGCCCGTGTACGTACATGGATGGCATTTATGTAATTAATGATGAGGATTCAGGCTCCCATGGTGTCATCATGGCTTGTCTACGTACATGAATGGCATTTATGTAATTAATGAGGAGGATTCAGGCTCCCATGGTGTCTCCATGGCTGGCCTACGTACATGGATGTCAAGGTATAGTAAATAATGAGGATTCAGGCTCCCATGGTGTCATCATGGCCCGTCTACGTACATGGATGGCATTTATGTAGTTAATGATGAGGATTCAGGCTCCCATGGTGTCATCATGGCCCGTCTACGTACATGGATGTCAAGGAATAGTAAATGATGAGGATTCAGGCTCCCATGGTGTCATCATGGCCCGTGTACGTACATGGATGGCATGTATGTAATTAATGATGAGGATTCAGGCTCCCATGGTGTCATCATGTCATGTCTACGTACATGAATGGCATTTATGTAATTAATGAGGAGGATTCAGGCTCCCATGGTGTCATCATGGCCCGTGTACGTACATGGATGGCATTTTTGTATATAATAATGAGGATTCAGGCTCCCATGGTGTCATCATGGCCCGTCTACGTACATGGATGGCATTTATGTAATTATTGATGAGGATTCAGGCTCCCATGGGGTCATCATGGCTTGTCTACGTACATGGTTGGCATTTATGTAATTAATTAGGAGGATTCAGGCTCCCATGGTGTCTCCATGGCTGGCCTACGTACATGGATGTCAAGGAATAGTAAATGATGAGAATTCAGGCTCCCATGGTGTCATCATGGCCCGTCTACGTACATGAATGGCATTTATGTAATTAATGATGAGGATTCAGGCTCCCATGGTGTCATCATGGCCCGTCTACGTACATGGATGTCAAAGAAAAAAAAATGATGAGGATTCAGGCTCCCATGGTGTCATCATGGCCCGTGTACGTACATCGATGGCATGTATGTAATTAATGATGAGGATTCAGGCTCCCATGGTGTCATCATGGCCCGTCTACGTACATGGATGGCATTTATGTAATTAATGATGAGGATTCAGGCTCCCATGGTGTCATCATGGCTTGTCTACGTACATGGTTAACATTTCTGTAATTAATGAGGAGGATTCAGGCTCCCATGGTGTCTCCATGGCTGGCCTACGTACATGGATGTCAAGGAATAGTAAATGATGAGGATTCAGGCTCCCATGGTGTCATCATGGCCTGTCTACGTACATGGATGGCATGTATGTAATTAATGATGAGGATTCAGGCCCATGGTGTCATCATGGCTTGTCTACGTACATGGTTGGCATTTATGTAATTAATGAGGAGGATTCAGGCTCCCATGGTGTCATCATGGCTTGTCTACGTACATGGTTGGCATTTATGTAATTAATGATGAGGATTCAGGCTCCCATGGTGTCTCCATGGCTGGCCTACGTACATGAATGGCATTTATGTAATTAATGATGAGGATTCAGGCTCCCATGGTGTCATCATGGCCCGTCTACGTACATGGATGGCATTTATGTAATAAATGATGAGGATTCAGGCTCCCATGGTGTCATCATGGCTTGTCTACCTACATGGTTGGCATTTATGTAATTAATGAGGAGGATTCAGGCTCCCATGGTGTCTCCATGGCTGGCCTACGTACATGGATGTCAAGGAATAGTAAATGATGAGGATTCAGGCTCCCATGGTGTCATCATGGCCCGTCTACGTACATGGATGGCATTTATGTAATTATTGATGAGGATTCAGGCTCCCATGGTGTCATCATGGCCCGTGTACGTACATGGATGGCATTTATGTAATTAATGATGAGGATTCAGGCTCCCATGGTGTCATCATGGCCCGTGTACGTACATGAATGGCATTCATGTATATAATGATGAGGATTCAGGCTCCCATGGTGTCATCATGGCCCGTCTACGTACATGGATGTCAAAGAAAAAAAATTGATGAGGATTCAGGCTCCCATGGTGTCATCATGGCTGGCCTACGTACATGGATGTCTCATAAAAAAAATGATGAGGATTCAGGCTCCCATGGTGTCATCATGGCTTGTCTACGTACATGGTTGGCATTTATGTAACCTGAATCCTCTCATAAAAAAAATGAAGAGGATTCAGGCTCCATTGGTGTCATCATGGCTGGCCTACGTACATGGATGTCAAGGAATAGTAAATGATGAGGATTCAGGCTCCCATGGTGTCATCATGGCTTGTCTACGTACATGGATGGCATGTATGTAATTAATGATGAGGATTCAGGCTCCATTGGTGTCATCATGGCTGGCCTACGTATGTACATGGATGTCAAAGAAAAAAAATGATGAGGATTCAGGCTCCCATGGTGTCATCATTGCCCGTGTATGTACATGGTTGGCATTTATGTATGTAATGATGAGGATTCAGGCTCCATTGGTGTCATCATGGCCCGTCTACGTACATGGATGGCATGTATGTAATTAATGATGAGGATTCAGGCTCCATTGGTGTCATCATGGCTGGCCTACGTATGTACATTGATGTCAAAGAAAAAAAAATGATGAGGATTCAGGCTCCCATGGTGTCATCATGGCCCGTCTACGTACATGGTTGGCATTTATGTAATTATGATGAGGATTCAGGCTCCCATGGAGCATGTATGTGCCGTGTACGTACATGGATGGCATTTATGTAATTAATGATGAGGATTCAGGCTCCCATGGTGTCATCATGGCTGGCCTACGTATGTACATGGATGTCAAAGAAAAAAAAATGATGAGGATTCAGGCTCCCATGGTGTCATCATGGCTTGTCTACGTACATGGTTGGCATTTATGTAACCTGAATCCTCTCATAAAAAAAATGAAGAGGATTCAGGCTCCATTGGTGTCATCATGGCCCGTCTACGTACATGGATGTCAAGGAATAGTAAATGATGAGGATTCAGGCTCCCATGGTGTCATCATGGCTTGTCTACGTACATGGATGGCATGTATGTAATTAATGATGAGGATTCAGGCTCCATTGGTGTCATCATGGCTGGCCTACGTATGTACATGGATGTCAAAGAAAAAAAAAATGATGAGGATTCAGGCTCCCATGGTGTCATCATTGCCCGTGTATGTACATGGTTGGCATTTATGTAATTAATGATGAGGATTCAGGCTCCATTGGTGTCATCATTGCCCGTGTATGTACATGGTTGGCATTTATGTATGTAATTAATGATGAGGATTCAGGCTCCATTGGTGTCATCATGGCTGGCCTACGTATGTACATGGATGTCAAAGAAAAAAAAATGATGAGGATTCAGGCTCCCATGGTGTCATCATGGCCCGTCTACGTACATGGATGTCAAGGAATAGTAAATGATGAGGATTCAGGCTCCCATGGTGTCAGATGTCATGGCCTGTCTACGTACATGGATGGCATGTATGTAATTAATGATGAGGATTCAGGCTCCATTGGTGTCATCATGGCTGGCCTACGTATGTACATGGATGTCAAAGAAAAAAAAATGATGAGGATTCAGGCTCCCATGGTGTCATCATGGCCCGTCTACGTACATGGATGTCAAGGAATAGTAAATGATGAGGATTCAGGCTCCCATGGTGTCATCATGGCCTGTCTACGTACATGGATGGCATGTATGTATTTAATGATGAGGATTCAGGCTCCCATGGTGTCATCATGGCTGGCCTACGTACATGGATGTCTCAGAAAAAAAATGATGAGGATTCAGGCTCCCATGGTGTCATCATGGCTGGCCTACGTACATGGATGTCAAAGAAAAAAAATGATGAGGATTCAGGCTCCCGTGGTGTCATTATGGCCCGTCTACGTGTTGTTGGCATGTATGAAATTAATGATGAGGATTCAGGCTCCCATAGTGTCATCATGGCTGGCCTACGTACATGGTTGGCATTTATGTAATTAATGATGAGGATTCAGGCTCCCATGGTGTCATCATTGCCCGTGTATGTACATGGTTGGCATTTATGTAATTAATGATGAGGATTCAGGCTCCATTGGTGTCATCATGGCCCGTCTACGTACATGGACCGTGGCATTTATGTATTTAATGATGAGGATTCAGGCTCCCATGGGGTCATTGATGATCATGGCATTTATGTATGTAATTAATGATGAGGATTCAGGCTCCATTGGTGTCATCATGGCTGGCCTACGTATGTACATGGATGTCAAAGAAAAAAAAATGATGAGGATTCAGGCTCCCATGGTGTCATCATGGCCCGTCTACGTACATGGATGTCAAGGAATAGTAAATGATGAGGATTCAGGCTCCCATGGTGTCAGATGTCATGGCCTGTCTACGTACATGGATGGCATGTATGTAATTAATGATGAGGATTCAGGCTCCATTGGTGTCATCATGGCTGGCCTACGTATGTACATGGATGTCAAAGAAAAAAAAATGATGAGGATTCAGGCTCCCATGGTGTCATCATGGCCCGTCTACGTACATGGATGTCAAGGAATAGTAAATGATGAGGATTCAGGCTCCCATGGTGTCATCATGGCCTGTCTACGTACATGGATGGCATGTATGTATTTAATGATGAGGATTCAGGCTCCCATGGTGTCATCATGGCTGGCCTACGTACATGGATGTCTCAGAAAAAAAATGATGAGGATTCAGGCTCCCATGGTGTCATCATGGCTGGCCTACGTACATGGATGTCAAAGAAAAAAAAATGATCAGGATTCAGGCTCCCGTGGTGTCATTATGGCCCGTCTACGTGTTGTTGGCATGTATGAAATTAATGATGAGGATTCAGGCTCCCACAGTGTCATCATGGCTGGCCTACGTACATGGTTGGCATTTATGTAATTAATGATGAGGATTCAGGCTCCCATGGTGTCATCATTGCCCGTGTATGTACATGGTTGGCATTTATGTAATTAATGATGAGGATTCAGGCTCCATTGGTGTCATCATGGCCCGTCTACGTACATGGGTGGCATTTATGTATTTAATGATGAGGATTCAGGCTCCCATGGGGTCATCATGGCTTGTCTACGTACATGGAGTCATATTGATTCATGGAACAATGAGATACCATTCTTAATTGAAAATTGTTCTTGATACTTTCACATGCATGCCCGGAATCGTGAATTTGTGCGGGTTTCCATGATGACAATCCTCATTGAATTCTTGAGCACACAATATTGAGCAATTTAGGGGCACTTCGGCAATGTTGACCATTTTCATTCATGATAAAATTAACATTTAATGCAATAAATACATATTCCACTCATTTTAATAAACCATGCAAAAACTTTACAAGCACGCTCAAGCTAGGGGTGGGCTGGCATGCACGCGTGGGTGTGGGGGTGGGCTGGCATGCATGCGTGGGTGTGGGGGGGGCTAGCCTGCATGCGTGGGTGTGGGGGGGGCTGGCATGCATGCGTGGGTGTGTGTGGGGGGCTAGCATGCATGCGTGGGTGTGGGGGGGGCTGGCATGCATGCGTGGGTGTGTATGGGGGCTGGCATGCATGCGTGGGTGTGTGTGGGGGGCTAGCATGCATGCGTGGGTGTGTGGGGGGGCTGTCATGCATGCGTGGGTGTGGGGGGGGCTGGCATGAATGCGTGGGTGTGGGGGGGGCTAGCATGCATGCGTGGGTGTGGGGGTGGGCTAGCATGCATGCGTGGGTGTGAGTGTGGGCTAGCATGCATGCGTGGGTGTGGGGGGGGCTAGCATGCATGCGTGGGTGTGGGGGGGCTAGCATGCATGCGTGGGTGTGGGGGTGGGCTAGCATGCATGCGTGGGTGTGGGGGGGGGCTAGCACGCCCCACCCCTCCATCGGCACAGCCAGCCTTGTGAGTCTACCCTTAACAACAAGGCTGGTAGGACGACACGCCTGAGCAGCATATGTCATGCCTATCTCAGGCTAATAATGTGTGATTTTGTGCCAACAACCAAGTTGTTCCACCCAACAACACATTATAAACCCTCTTCCAAAATGCCCAACAAGCCGGACACGTGGAGGACCACACACGCAGTATATAAAGAGAAAATAAGCTGACTTTTTATCCAGCCAACCTGTGGCTAGCTGCTCTGGTTAGCATGACAAATGCTAACATTTACTCAGTGGGAAAGGTGAAGAGACCATTGGAACAGCCTACCTGACGCATGTGCCACCAAAGCATTGTGTCCCGCAAAATGCACACTGCCTCCTTTCTAACAAGCACGAGCCGCTCTCTTTAGGAGACAGGTGCCAGCTCGTCAGTGTCTGGGGAAAATGATGCCGCTGCTTAGGAAGACCGCGTGAATTTCCTCGAACACAACTGTCTATAAAGCAAAAGAAATTTCAGAGAAGCATGGAAATAAAAGCATTACACCTTCCCGACAGGTTGCGGGCCACGCGCTGCAGAAAGCCAGCCACGTCACAGACGAACTAGCTAAAAGACACCCAGGAATCCAGCGATGCAGCGCCAGGACCCGCAACTTTCTGGCTGCATCTGGCCGGAAAAAGGCAAAAAGCTTACGCTCAACGAGGTAAGAAAGCAGGAAAACGCAAGCTTAAGACGTTTAACACAAGAACGTACCATAACGGGCATTTATTCGTGCCCAGGCGCACAAGAAAGTCCACCCTTTCATGGAGTGGTTGGGCAGTACGCATCGCGCAGGGCTAATGTTATCTTACCGCAAAATGACGGGAAAGGTAAAGATAGCAGCGGGAATTTTTACGGCTTTAGAAACATCATTAAACTAGCTTTCCTTACGACCATCAAAACTGGCAACAATCGACAATCAACCCGGCAGGCATCCAATATACTTTATTCATCCCGACAGAAATTCAGGCCGGACCCCCCCTGCCGATGGCAAAGAAAAAAAGCCCGCGACATTATAGATCGCAACCATCCCGCCATAAATTAGAATCAGTAACTAATTTTCTCCAACAATCGAGCATTTCTGCTTTCCGCGTGCCAGATTTGTCACGTTTCGTCTAAAGGCAGTCGCCGCCATTAAATCAGCCGACATAGCTTTTGGGCCTCAATTTGCACCGAAATTTGGTCCGTACCGTCCAGCTCAGTCGGATTATGTATGTGGATCGGCCGTGTTGGTTGCATACGCAGGTATATTAATTCTTGCATTCGCCCCGGACCTTCCCCAGGACAGGTCAGGATATAACAATAATTCTTGCATTCGCCCCCGCCCTTTCCTATGGCCTGGTCAGGTTTGGGCGCGACGCCACTAGCGCGGCGCCCGCGACAGAGTGGCCAGGCTCGAGCACGTTTTCTGGATCCCAAGCACCGGATTGGACACTGTCCGAGGACTGGACAGGAATTGGCTGACCAATCGGATGCTTGCTCGTCGTCTCCAAAAACATATATAAAGAGCCAAATTGCGCGAACTACGCAATGATCCTTTAAGCAGCGTTACTCTGCCGAAATGTCAACCTAGGCCGGTCAAGTGACGCCGAGGTGTTCACCGATAGTTCAGGTCAGCCACAGCGCGCCTTCGAATGTAGGCACGGTCGCATTTTTTTTTAGGAAATGTAGAATTGTTGTCGACCAGCTACCAACGCCCGACCGGACCCATAAACGGAAACATCAAGGCGATGTGATGTAGGTGTGTCTGATATTCATTAATACACAGCATCGTGAATATAATATATAATAATATTATATAATATACTATAATTAAAATATAATTTTAATTTTATGTTAATTTTAATGTTATTTCATATAACATAATATAATATAATAATATATATAATATAATATAATATTATATAAATAGTAAATAAAAAATTAAAATGTAAAAGAAAAATATCTACCTTATTGGTTTAATGTTCCTTTCCAGTTCAGCATAAGTACACTCTTGAGTGTGTGCAATGTTTGGTTATACGCCATTGTCTTAAAATAGCAACCAATGTAAACCTCCGTCCTAACCACATTTGGATACAATAAAGACATTGATGCCTGACACATAGCATTCATTGCTTGAAATACCATGCATATTTTGTGTCAATGTTCTGCAGACCACAGCTTCAAGTGGGCATACTTCGCTTTCCTCAATATAATGGCGACATGGCATTTGGTGAAAGTGGTGAGTGCCATGAAGTTGCGCCGGCCGTCGTTATCCATGACGAACTGAATGGGTTTCGTGCAAATCAAGTTTTTTGTTTTGGTGTTCCAGTTGCGCCGGCCGGCGTTTCCAATGGTATCTTGCGCGCACTTGCAAAAGCTTGCACGCTTATCAACATTTTGTGTTGGTAAACATTTTATCACCTCTGGGATTTCCGCCTTCACTACCTGAGTTGCTTCTTTGTGGTTTTCAAATGCAACCGAGTTACGCCGGCCGTCGTTACTCATGACAAATTGTAGGGGTTTTGTGCAAATCACTTTTGTATGGTTTACATGCATCCAGTTGCGCCGGCCGGCGTTTCCAATGGTATCTTGCAGTTGCGCAATCAGGCCCCATTACCAAAAGTGTGTTTGTACATCTTTTTTACACCTGAAGGATTTCTGCCTGCATATCCTGAGTTGCTTCTTAATGGTTTTTAATTGCGCCCGAGTTACGCCGGCCGTCGTTATTAATGACAAACTGTATGTGTTTCATAAAATCACTTTTGTATGGTTTACATGTATCCAGTTGCGCCGGCCGGCGTTATTAATGACGCTTGTCGTTCTTGTTTGATGCCCATCGTTTTCGTCGTGTCTTTAATGGTGATTATTTATCATTACTCATCCTCAGGGCTTTCGGTGCCGCGGGATTAAGAGGCGAAAAAAATCAGCTGCCGTCTGACCAAAGTCTGATGGCGCGATCGGGGCGGGGGGCCGTTTCCGACGGTTCGCGTCCCTTGTCCAATGACGACCGGGAGCCTGCACTTCGCGGTCCTGGAGCGACAAGTACATCGAGAACAAGGGGTACAAAATTGCCAATGACATCTTTCCTATCATGGCGGAACGCGTGAAAGCAAACAACCACAGGACGCCAGAGATGAGCGCGGAGGTTCTGTCTTGCGCAGCTTCAAGACTAAATGCCATGGTGGCGGAGAGCAACGGCATTAAGAAGAGGAAGAACTGTGACGACGGGCTTCCTGAAAGTTGGGCGGAATCTCTTCGGGATACCATCAAGAAGGCTTTTGGCGACTTGGGAACATCTGAGAAGGATCGTGGGCTTAGGTGGGCCTTGTGTGGACTTGTTACGAAGGCAATGGAGGGCGTCCCGGACAGGATTGTGGAGCGCGCGTTCGGGATTGACAGGCGCTTTGTCGCAACTGTTCGGGGTCACAGGGATGGAATGGAAGAAGGGGAGGACGACCTTTTGATGAGTGCGCCAGAGAGGAGGAGGAAAACGAGCTTCCGACGGAAGTCATTGCCCTGATACAAGCGTGCTGGAGGGATGATAACTTGACGCGGGCGTCTCCGAACATGAAGGATGTTCATTGTGAATGGACAGAAAGGATTACAAACATACACTAGCGTTTTCGGAGGGTGCGCGCTACTATACTGTCTCCAAGTCGAAGATTTACGAAGTGTTCATTTCCCGCCATCCGGAGTTGAAGCCACCGCGGCGGATGGACAGTAGGGAGGGGGGGGGGGGGAGGGAGAGGAGGGTGTGAGGGGGGGAAATCAGGTGATTTTGGAGACGGAGGCAGGGATGTCAATGCTACGCACGAATCAGAAGAGCACAGTTCATGTGGGATACACTACTTTTTGCAAGCATATGCCCGCATGCGTCAAGGGGCGGTGGAAAATGCGGAACTTGTGCGCATGCCAGCACCACACTACCATGCAGTCCATGGTTGGGGGGTTGGCCAAATTTCGTGCAACTTTTCATGCCAGATGCGAGTGCGGACCTGAATGCCACGCGTGCGATCATGGTAGCCAGCTCGACGTGGGGTCGTCCGTGCCCACATGTTCCATTTTCAAAGCCACTCACACGACAGAGTGGGTGAACAAGTTTACTTGTGAGGTGGAGGGGATGAGGGAGGGGGGAGGTTCGAGGTCGTCTGTGGGGTCGTCGCGGCCGCAGGTTCAGCCTTTTCAGGGCGAACTTGAGGATCTGCCCATGCATGGGAGGGTGCTGGACGACGAGGAAGGGGTGCCCGATCATGACCTGGGCGAGGAGTTGGGGGTTTGCTCGATCCGGCGTAAGGCTTGTGTGTTGGGCACTTGCCTGGCTCCCAAGTGTGGAATTCGGAACTTCATGTTATGCGAACGGGAGGAGGCTTCCAACCACCTGATTTCATGGACCAGATACGAGATGCAGGATGTGCCGCCGGGTGCGGTTCTTGGGCCAGAGGTAATTTTTAGTGGAGTGGTTGCGCCCCAAGGCGTTTCTTTTGCAATGTTTCCTGAAGTTCTTGGGCCAGAGGTAATTTTTAGTGGAGTGGTTGCGCCCCAAGGCGTTTCTTTTTCAATTTTTCCTGAGGTCCTGTCTTTTTTCTTTCTACAGGTCATTGGTGGGTCGAAGTTGATGTCTTTTCTGTATGTGCACACTGCGCATATGCAGGACGACTGTGACGAGATCGCAAAGGCTGGTGGGCAGCGATTGACGCAAGTCGACGTCAAGTCCACACCAACGGAGCTAAAGGAGGCAATTGTGGACAAGTGGCCGGACTTCATCCAGCATTGCTTCAACGCGTGGTGGCAAGCGGACGCCTCCAAGGAATGTCTCTCAAGGATGCGGGTGGGGGACCTTGTATGCCACACAGATTACGCCGAGAACTACCAGTCTTACACCTATCACAATCTCCAAGCACAGTATTGGCATCCAGTCACATTCGTCCTTATGCCCTGGATCGTGCGCTACTTGGATCCAGCGTCGGGAAAGGTCGTGAGAAGGGAGTTTCACTTCATCGGACAGGGCGGAATGAAAAGGGACGGGCGGGCCCTCCGTTTTGCTATCCTCAAAATCCTGGCGACACTACGGTCAGAAGGGGTAGAGGTGAAGCGCTTCATTGGGTGGTCGGACAATTGCTCCATGCAGTTCAAGTCAAGGAATGTGATCGCGGAAGTGGCCCGGCTGCTGACGGAGGATCCGCACCTGGAGTCATTTGAGTGGAATTACTTTGGGGAGCAGCACGGAAAGGGGGAGGTGGATGGAGCTGGTGGGACTGTGAAGTGCATGTTGAGGAGGTGGCACATCAGGGAAGAGAACCAGGACAAACAGACGGCCGCCCAGTTGGTGGAGAATCTGGCGTCGGGGGCGGTGGGCGGGACCACAACGACCAGGCGTAACTTCTTCGAGTTCCCCGAGGTAATTAAGTGTACAGTCCTCGTTCAGGGAATAGTTACGCCGGCCGTCGTTTCTAGGGCGTTCTTGGAGTCCTGGCGATCAGGAGTGCTTAATAAAACACAACTAGCTCGATGGTCTCGTAACTTCAACTTTCCCTTGTGCAAATCTTGTCTTCGACGCGCAGGTGCTTCCTTACAGCCCAGGGCGCGGCGAAATCAAAGGAGTGAAGAAGGCGCACTGGTGGCGCATGGACAAGTCGAATGTGACGCGCTTAATGCTGCGCCAGTATTCCTGCTATTGTGGCGGTGCGTGCGCCGAGGAAAGGTGGTGGGATTGTCGAAAGGAGTGGACCGACATGGACGGCTGGAATGTGGGAGGTGCTCGGATGAAGCTCCACAAACTGGGGGAGCCAGTGCAAAGGAACCCAAACGGACAAGGGGGGCACGCAGGGACGCGACTGAACAGACTACAGGCAGAGAGGACGATGATGGGAAGGAGACTGAAGCTGCGAGACATTTTTGCCGTCGAGTCCTACTCTGGTGATGAGTCCCACGATCCAGATCATCCATATTGGCTAGCGGAAGTCTTGCAGGAGCCTTATCAGGTGGCCGCTACTTTCGTGAGGCGAGTGGCCGACAGAAACGGCAAGGTCGATAGGGAGTTGTTCCGTAAGGGACAATGGGTGGTGGGGGTGCGCTACTGGGACAGATTTCCGGGTATGGCGACGATGTTCAAAATGGACGCCGATGCGCAAGCTGAACAGCCAAACTTGGTCAATTGCTACCTGTGCATGGACGCGGGGTTCGAACACACCATTGTTGTCAACCCAGCTAACAATCGCCAGGCCATCTTGACCATTCCGACAGACGTCGAGAAACGGCTCACGAACTTGGCCAAGAAGAGACCTGTTCAGTAGGCCAGCTCGCCCGGGCTTGGTTGGACGAGGTGGACAGCCTTGAGAGCACGTGCTTCGTTGTGAGCACTTGCCTTTCAGCCGTGATTTGCAAACGAGTTCCTTGTCCTGAATTGTAAAGCTCGATTCATGCTCTTTTAAGGAAGTGTATAATATTATCCAGATCATGTATATATTTAGATCTAGACCTGAGTTCAAATAACATTTCTTAGAGGGCTGAGATGCGCGAGGTCCAGCATACATGTATATATCCATGGAGACATGTTACAAACTCAAATGTTTCATTGTACGTACCACTAGCTCGTCGACGGGGGTATCCCATGTAATGTATGATTTATGAATTAATTAATCGCTTAATTGTACAATTTAAATGGATCATGAACTTGTCAAGTGGCCTAATTTGGTTTATTTGGTTCATCATTTATTGATCTCAATCATTCTTAATTGAATCTCGAGCAATAGCAATCGTGAAGCAGATCCTAATCATGTGATTCGCATAATGAGAATAGGCAACAAGTGCTACTTTGAGGAATGCGGGGTTGGTCAGGTTATTATAGAGCTAGAGCTACAAACGGCACATATACTGCAAACTTTGCGCTCCAGGCATGGAATTTCAAAAGTACCAAAATTGGAGCAGTAGATGTTGGGGACGCCCGTGTGGTAAGATCAAAGCCATGAATAGCTTGTGCATTATTATTATTGTGAGGAAGGTTGGTAATCTCTCCGGTAAGCCCCACGTCATCTACGTGAGCGGTTCCACTACCAGCACCCCCATTATTATTCCCACTGGCTGGACCCTTGCTACGGCGTCCCTCAGCCATCCTGCACTACCAGCTATTCAAAGAACACTTTAACAAAGCAGCAGAAAATATGTACAAAATTTTTTTTTTTTGTGTCGCCACTGCCGCCTGCGCCGGTGTCGCTGCCGCCCCCGCGAATTGCCGCTGAAAATTCGACAAAAAAATGTCGACGAGTACTGCAAAAGAAAATTAGGCCGACTAGTAGTCAAGGCCCCTGAAGTCGCAGTACGTGTATACGAACTCACGATCCTCCATATCCAGCTCCGGACCTGCACCGGTATGAATTAAAACCGGCGTGCTCCCCGCCGCGTAAGTTGCGACGCGCCGACGCGCGACGAGGCGCAGAGGATGTGTAAAGATCGTCAATAATTCCCACCCCGCGGGAATCCACTCTCGCACTGAGGCGAGAAATGCCACCAGGTTAATTAAAACCTGGCGCTCGCGACTGCGTACGCCGCGAGTGAGCAGCGATAACAGCGCGAGATCCTGAAACAAATTTGTTGACACCGCCGGCGCGCCCCCCGTGCGTAGCGATGCCCAGTTTTGCAGGTTTCTCTGGTAACCGGTGAGTGAAGAGAGGACGTTGTCCAACTCCTCAATGGCAGTCGTGACTTCGGTCACCGACCGCAAACCTCCCCGCACCTGGACCGTAAATGTCGATAAAATGTTTCGAATCTGGTCCAACAGGTTGCGGATTGCCGGCACCAGTGCTGGCAAATCGGGGTCCTCGGGGTTTATATCCCCGAGCAATGCGTGAGCTGCACGCTGCTGACGATGAAGCTCGTCGAGCGAGACCGTTACTTCGTCGAGCAATTGCTGCCACGACGGCACCGTCGGTCTTGACGAAGAACCAGCCGGCGGAGCGGCTATTTCCTCATCGTCCGGAATCCGAAATTCTTCCGAATTTGGCATCTTTTTGACAGAGCGTGTAATACGAGTTGTGAGGGTAAGAATGCCACGAATTCCGCCATGGTTCTTGCAGGAAGTTGCCTTTATTAATAACAAGGAAACACAGACGTAAGTCACGTCACTTCAAAGACTGCACGCAGCACAGGCGACAGGGTCGCAGTGCCAAGAGAACGTGCACGCAAGAACTAGCGTCCCGGTGTGACCAAGTCACTCATATAGCTTGCTAGGGACGCGTCCAAGTATTCAGCTGCACTGTCACAGCTGAACTGTCAATCAATTGATTACACAGACTCTGGCACGCCTTTGGCGCGCAGATCTATCAATTGTCCATACGGCTAGTCCTGTGGACCTATCCGTACACTAGTCAGCATCAATTGTCTCATAGGTCCTGGCGCGCTACAGTGCGCCTACCTATCAATTGACCATCAAGTCCTGTACAAGTCCTGTCAACGTCCTGCGGACTATCAAAGTGACACTTGTACATCCTGTGTCCGTACGCGCCCACAGTGGCGCGCCGGGTACTGTCGGCACAGCCTAGGAAACGTCATAACTTTTACGTTCCTTAACCAAATGAGGCGTTCAAGGTGCCGTTGGAAAGAGCGTAACAATCTCTATCCATCTAACGTAAATCCTTTACGTTAACTAAAAGACGCATCTGATGCAAGTAGCCTAACTGAATTTGGGGCTCAGACGCAAAAGTTCTGAGCTCCGCCGTCAGCCATGCCCGCTCGTGGCTGGTGGCGCATATCAGTTTGCTCGTGGCTGGTCATCCCATGGCCGGAATTGAAGGCTTTGATGAAGTCCACCGGCACAAGGTGCAAAGGGGACTCACCAGGCTGAAGGTGTTGCAGTTCCTCCATGAATATGAATGGTGATGGAAATGTGTAGCCTTGCATTGACACTATGGCTGGCTTACGTGTAGAGGGTGCAGGTGCCCTGGCGCAGCTAGAGCAAGTGTAGCTTACATTCCCACCCTTGCACTGAGGAAGTAGCCCAGAATGTATTATAAAAGCCATATGCCCCTTCTCAGGGATATTAATTAATTACTTAATTAGGAACATAACTCCGTTGGGAGTATATGTAGCACATAGCCCAGAGAAGGGGCATATGGCCTATCATACATTCTGAGCTACTTCCTGCAAGGGTGGGAATGTAAACGACCCTTGCTCTAGGTGCACCAGGGCACCTGCAGCCCCATGATCTTCAAGAGTATGCCCAGCTAAGGGGGAGCCTGTCATGGGGGGGAAGATCAGCATAGCTATACAAAAGCTAGGGTATGGCTTCTCAGCAGAGAGTTACTCCCTGCATGGGCACGGCATAATAAAATAAAGCTAGGCATCATCAGTCTGGAGGGTGGCTCATCATAGGCACACATGTAAATGCTAGGCCTCCGCTGGAATAGTGCCTGTAGTAGGCGGGCATGTACAAGGCCACTATCTAACTATTCTACACTACTGCTGCTGTATTCCCCTAGGCTGCAGGGGCTTCTGGGGTCGCTGGGGCCGCGGGGGTCGAGGGGGTCGCGTGCCAGGGCTTGTGGCCGACGTAGATGGCCGCCCCCTTCCAGTACACCGGCTGGCCCGCCTTGGTCTGCCGGAGCTGGAGGTAGTTCGGCCATAGCTCCCGTCGCCGTTGTTGCTGTGCCAGGGTCAAGTCGTTGTCCACGGTGAAGGGAGTCTTCTCGAGCCGCTTGCGGCGTCTGAGAAACGAAATCTTGTCCGCTGGGCTCTCAAAGATGAGAAGAAGCGGAGGCGCCCCTGCCTTACCCCGCGCGCGGGGGAGGCGGTGGGCGGTCAGCTTAATCTCACCAAGAAGGCCCATGCGTGCAAGGATTTTGCTCTCAAACGCACGTGCAAGCTTCACGGAATTCTCACCTTCCTCCATGTCGAAGTTCTTGAGTATGGCGTTGAGGCTGCGCTTGGCGAGCACGGCCTCCTGGCGGAGGTCAAGCGTCTGCCGTTGGAGCTGGGCTGCGACGGCGGAGGTGGTGGAGGTGGTATGTTGCTTGAGCATGTCCGCCCAGGTCGTGATGGGAGGAGCATCGCCGGCCAGGCCAGCAGGAGCTGGCTTGGCTGCAATGCCCCTTCACCGCCTGGGCGGTGAGGCCTGCGGTGTTTTGCAGGACCTCGATGGCGATTGCGCTGGTCAATGTCGAGGAGCTGGGCCTTGATGTCGGCGGTGGAGGTGGAGGTGGCAGTGGAGGTGGATCGAGGCGAGAAGGGTGGAGGTGGAGGTGACGGACCGTGGTGGAAAGGTGAGGGAGTTCAGTAGCCAGCGTGCCGCCCATTGCCGCCACATCTGCGGCAAGGGGGGTCACGTGCTGCTGAAAGGCTTCCGTGAGGATGGAACGGTATGTGGCTGCGGAGATGGTGGGGGCCCAGATCTCGCCGTCAGACTTCTTGAGGAGTGAGCAGAGAATCCGAGGTGCTGAAGGTCAGGCTGGTTGTAGTGGAGGCCCGTCAGCAGCAGATCTCGGCTTTGAAGCCTGCGGCCATCTGGCTCGAGAAGGCGATTGATGCTGTGAAGGTGGAGGCACAGCTCAAGGAGCGAGGCGTAATCCCCGAAGAAAATGCACTCCAGAGCAGTGCACGGGGCAATGTTGTACCAGTCGTAATCGTCGACATTGAAGGTTTTTAGCTTGAAACGCGGTTCGCGTGGAAAGGATGAGCGGCTGCGTTTAGGTTCTGGCGATGCCGATGGCAAGGCCGCGGAGGAGTGAACCACTAACGCTTGGCTAGGGTCACCGTGGCCTGCGAGGCCGGGAGGCGAAGCTGCAGCCGGAGCTGCAGGCGCATTTGCTTGGCTCATCGCAGTTTCCAAACTGCGATTCGTCGAGGTGCGTTTGCTCGACATAATATTGCGTAAATGCTTCGGAAAGTTATAGCAGCATGTGCGTCGTAGAAAGGCGCATCGATTGTGATATTCACGGCTAAATTCGGTGCCCAAACGTGAAAGTTATGAGCTCCGCAGTCAGCCATGGCTACCTCGTGGCTCGTGGCTAGTGCCACGCTATTAAGCTTCTCAGGGATATGTGCTACATGTACTCCCAACGGAGTTATGTTCCTAATTAATTAATTACGTGTAGAGTGACTAGATGACCTAGACGGTGGGGCCGGAGACAGCTTGCTTGATCAGGGCGTGTGTTTCGCGCCTAACTATATAAACTATAATAATATCAAGGAGACAACTGGTCAGCGCAGGCCACTGTCGGGAGAATCCGGACCATGGTAGCTCGAGCCTGCTGTTATCTTGTCCGCGTGTTTGAGTCGTTCAGGATGATGAAGATGAATGGTGATGGAAATGTGTATCCTTGTGCATTGAAATTATGGCTGGCTTACGTGTAGAGCGACTAGATGACCTAGACGGTGGGGCCGGAAACAGCATGCTTGATCAGGGCGTGTGTTTCGAGCCTAACTGGCCGGGAGTGTCTAGTGGTGAGCACCATTTCTGCGATCGCTCTCCCACCATTTACGAGGAAATACCCGCAAATGGAAAACGTACCACTGAAAAGGTCTAGCTAGTCAGTCATCACGTTAGCCATGCCATGATTCCAAACGTCCAAGAACTGCACACGGTGCAAAGGCAAAAAGCCGGAGGACAGCACTTTCAAATGTGCGGCGGGAACCAAAAGCCTGCGGATGCCAGAAAACATCGTGTTGCGGCAGCGACGCGACGATGTGGACAACGAATCCAGTGCCAAGCTCGGAACGGCCGCAAAGGAGATCTGGCATCACAGGGTTCAGATGTGCGGAGATACTATGCGATCCAGCCGGTCCACGACGTACCTGTTTGTAGAGCTTGTGCCAAGGGGCAGCACCGAACAGATGTGGGTGACGTTGCAAAAAACACCGAACTTGACGGAGCATAATGTCTCGGTCATAGTCTTTGACCAACAAACGATGCAAGAGTTCAACAAGAGTCGTGATGAAATCGACACGATAAGAACAAAGACGGGAAAAAAATATAACCGGCCATGGTCCGGATTCTCCGGCCCGATTTCTGGCCTGCGCTGGTTGTCTCCTTGACATGGTGCCACGAGCTGGCTAGATGATGCATGACACAAATCGCGACATGGCCAGTCATCAGTCTCCAGATCACAGAATGCACCGAACGCTGCCTTGGCAAAAAACCCTTTCTTCCCATGGCCTATCCCGTATGTCCATGGGTGGTGGCCACCTCACCACGCACGGGCAGGGGCCCGCCATGTAAGACTCGACAAAGCCACCTGGCTGCGCGGGCTTGGTGCTAGCTAGCCTAAGGCTTGCATGCATGGGGGGGATCAAGGAGACAACCAGCGCAGGCCAGAAATCGGGAGAATCCGGACCATGGTAGCTCGAGCCTGCCGTTATCTTGTCCACGTGTTCGAGTCGTTCAGGATGATGAATATTGAGATTGTTGAATCTGGGCTACTCAGTAGTGACATAGCCATGTCCTATGCTTCTTCGTCATCCATAAAATATCTGAATAGATTATACCATAGATTTTACCCCGACTAGGTTGTCCCCAGTTTACAAATTAACAAAATTAACAAATTAACGCCGGTGGAGTACCTGCGGACTGCTCGACGCGGAGTCACCGGGCTACAAGTTCCGTACTTTACCAAACTCAACCTTAGAGGCCGCCGCACCAATTTTTACTTCTTTCCGTCACATGGCTTGCGTTGGGTTCATCGACGAGCATCGACGCTCATCGACGGTGCAATCTGACGGCGGAGAATAAGTTCGCCACAGCATAGCGCGACGCAAGGGCTAAGATCCCACAACGTGACATGCAAAGCTTTATACCGCATCGCTAACCGGAAATTTCGTCCAACACCGTCGTACAGTACTGCCAGTCGACCGCACCTCCGCCTCTTAACCGTCGAATGCGCAATCGATCTAGAAAGTAGAAACGTCCCCGCGACACTTCCGCGATTTCAGTACTTTCCGTCACCCTTGACAGTTTTCGTACAATACTACAAATTTACGCCAATAGAAACTCGCCTCCATACATATATCTCGATAGAGGCGTGCGTCTTATTTAATTTCAAGGTAACTTACCTCTTAATTAATCTCGCCCCCCCGTTGTAACACCATCCCCCCCCCCATAAATGCGTCCCCCCCCCGTTGTAACACCGTCCCCCCCACGTACAGTACTTTCAACCGCAGCTCTGCCTTTTTAACCGTCGAATGCGCAATCGATCTAGAAAGTATCCGCGATTTCAGTACATGCCGTCACCCTTGACAGTTGTCGTACAATAGTACAAATTAACGCCAATAGAAACTTGCCTCCAAACATATATCTCGATAGAGGTATGCGTCTTATTTAATTTCAAGGTACCTCTTAATTAATCTCGGCCCCCGCCTTCCGCTAATTTGCTAAAAAAGAGCCAATTTTACCCCGACTAGAATCATTGTTTTGCTCATGGTAAGCATTTTGCTCATGTCAGGCAACCAAATTTTAGTTTCAATCAAAACCAAAACAAGAAAAAACAGGCAAGCCAAGCATCAGGCTTCAAGCTGTCATACCACAAATGTATTATTTTATCCATGTCATTGATTGCAACCATTGCTCAACTCGCCAACCTCTGCCCGAGTGACCAGAGGGGACGCCAATGACACGTGTTTTCTGCACCATTGCTGTCAAATCCTGGCATATAAAAAAAACAAACCGAAAACGAAGACAGAATTAACGCGGGCCGGAGTAATCCGCAGCGGACTGGGTGACCTTCTGAGTGATCAGGTACTGGGCGATCTGGACCGCCTCCTGCGAGCCCGTCACCGTCACCTTGCTGAATTGGGGCAGATGGCAGGAAAAGAAGCAACAACGCAAGGCAACAAACAACAGGGCTGAAATATGCATTAGAGGCAGCACACACCCAATCCCCCAGTGCCATGAAGAACGGTGCGCAGATAAGGCTGTGGTATTCAGGCGAGAGATGGAAAGATTGCTGGCATTGCTTTACGCATAGCTAACTAATTCACACCACTAGCACAGGCCTCGAACTCTCACTAACTCACCACACACCAATTGCGCACACCCTCGACCAAGGACAAAGGCAACAGACATAGACCAAGATACCAAGACAACAAGAGTACGAATGGAAAGACCGCAACTGCTGTACAATCCTCCCCACGGGGTGCACGTGCTACTACTGATCTGTGAGACAACCAGCGCAGACCAGAAATCGGGAGAATCAACACCATGGTAGCTCGAGCCTGCCGTTATCTTATCCGCGTTGTCGAGTCGTTCAGGATGATGGATATGAATGGAGATGGAAATATGTAGCCTTGTTCTGATGACACATGGCATGTGTGAGTACTAGTGACCATGACAACAGGCATGTGAGTACTAGTGACCATGACAACCGGCATGTAAGACACCAGCTCATGAACAAAACGCCCACCGGTTGCTGGTTCCCTCCGCTATGTGCAGTTAATACGATTAGCTTGATCATGAACGAAATACCCACCGGTTGCGGGTGCCCTCGACATAGTCGTCGCGGTCGCTGATCTTCACGCGCGCGCCAGAGAGCGCCTGGATCTCGGTGATCGTCTTGCCCATGCGGCCCACCACCGCGCCAACGTGCTCATCGGGCACCGCGACAGTGAGGCTCGTTGAGGGGGCAGTCGTCGTCAGCACCACAGGCTGCTTCTGGCCCAGCTGGCGAGCAGCGCCAGAGGGGGTGGATGCCATGCAAATATGGGGCGGGGGGGAGGGGAACAAAGAGAAGAAAGGTCATGGGGAAGAAAGGGGAAATTGGAAGGCTATAAAAAAGGAGAGAGGGAAGCGAAGGGAAGGTCATGGGGAAGAATAAGGAAGGGGAAAGTAATGGGCAGGTATGGGGTCATATGAAGGTAAGGGTTTGAAATCGGAAGGTAAGGGAGAGATAACGGGAGGGTCAACACACATAACGTTTCTTCCACATAACTGAATCTATGACCAGTACACTTCCTACACCGCGCGCTCTCCCAATAAGAGACCTCGATGCAACCTAGCCCACGCATGCCACACCAAGGGAGGCAGGCAGGAAGGCAAGCAGGCAGGCACACCGCTGATGCAGAGTGCCGATCAGAGTAGCACGCCTGTAAAGACACCGTGCAGTAACAACGAGACAAACATGCTCACTTGGTCGCCGGATACGGCCACCTGTCACAAGACACTGTGCGGTGATATGACAAGACATGCATGCTCCCTGTGAGGCTGGATACCACTATCAAACAAGGAGTGGCGAAACGAAGGCCCTCGAGCGCCTGCCTGGACTAACAGCGAAAGCATGGTAACCCTAACAAACGGGGGGTAAACAAAAACAGAAGCTGCTCCTTACCTTGGCCTAATGACAGGGGCCCGGTGCGTGGCCTTGCCCATCATCCTGTGCGTTCCCCTGGCCTAGCTAGCGGAACAGCCTACTTGTCATAATGACCATTGCATAATGACCACCCCCTGGCCTATAAATACCAGCCTTCCGGGGCTAGCAACCAATAGCAAGGTCTACCCAATTCAGCTGTAAGCCTAGTCAATACAATTGTAGGCCTACTCAATCTTATTACAAGCGTACCTGGCCAAACTGGCTCATCGGGTTGGGCATGGCGGGCGCGCCCATCGATGGGAGATGCAGGCCCGAGCTGCCCATGCCAGCTGCCTGGAATGCCGCGGCTGCAGACCAGTAGTTGACACCGTGCACCAGTATTCGTGGGGAGGGGGGGGAGAGGTTAACAACAGGGTTAAACAAATATTTACAGGTAGAGCTAGACCCCCCCTCACGGAAGGGGCCAACAAGTCATGCACCACAACCAACCATGCAACTCATCCCACGCCCATGCATCAACAGAGGGTCATATAACCTGTCGCATACATAGCTACAATCACTGCGGTGGGTTCACGCTGAGGCATCTACGTACCCACAGACCCAGGTGCCAAACGAATATGTACTACATATTTTCTACCATGTAACCATTCGGTGCTCATACCCTTCGCTCCCTGGCCCATTACCCCGAGGCTGAACTTGCCAGCAGCCAGCTAGCACCAGGAAAACCAAACCTCACTAATCTTGGTCACTATTAGCACCACTGTATCTTATACGACAAGCCTACACACGCTATCTTGAGGACAGGCCAGCGGAAGGCTAGAGTAGACCGAGTACTTCGGGTCCTCGCACATGGTTGGGTCACTGTTAAGGGACACAATACACACTATACGTTGACAGCCTACACACACTACCTTGCGGGTAGGCAAGCGGCAGGCTCGCGTAGACCGAGTAGTTGGGGTCCTCGCTGATCTTGGTCACGATGAGCGCCACCGCGCGCAGCTGCTGGTCCACGGTGCCTGTGATCGTGACCACTCGGTCGGTGACACCTGGCATGTTCTGGTCCTGGCTGGACAGCTTGATGCTCGCGCCGCTGTCCTCGGAGAAGGTGCGGATAGTCGCACCACCCTTGCCAATGATCGCGCCGCAGACCATGTTGGGCACAACCAGGCGGACCGAGGAGTGGCCCGAGCTGCCATCCTGGGGGTGGCAAGAGAGGGGGGTAGAAAGAAGGGGATGGGTGGGAGGGGGAAGTGTGACAATGTTGGGGCGGGGTGGGGGGGTGGGGGGGTGGCAATAGGCTTTAGTGGGGAGTGATGAAAGATCCTGGGGGTGGACACAAAGGGTTTGGTAAGAGCTCGGGGGGGGGGGGGTTAGTGGGGGGTCCAGAAGGAGGTGCTGTCCTTGGGGCGAAAAAGAGGGCGTAAGAAATTATAGGGTCAAGAGAGAATAAAAAAAAATAAAAAAAAGACACGGAAAGGGCCTTGCAAAGCTGTACGAGAGAAGGGGGTGGTGAGAGTGCATGGGTGGCCAAGCGAGGGCATTCCCGAAAGGGGGGGGAATTTAAAAAAAAATATTAAATTATAACAAGCCTCCGTTGGGAGATCATGTAGCACATATTCCCTTGGATGGGGGGAATAAGGGGGGAGGGAGATACGGGGCAGCCTACAGCAGAACAAGAGGGGGAAAGCAGTACAGGAGCTGAAGGAAGACAGCAGGGTTGTGTATGTGCCGGCTTCAGTGCACCCTGGCATAGGACAAAGACTGTGCACGGCCTGTCCGAATGCTGACTCTCCAAACCATGTACAACATGGCTCTTCTATCAAACCTGCGTACAAGCATCTGTGAAGTTCGGCAAGTAATTTAACAGATTAGCACCGAATTTGCAGCAACCCTGAAGGCCGAGCCAGGGCCATCAACCTGTGGAAACAGCAGAATGCAGCGGGTGGCTGTACACGGCATTGATCATCTTTCATTACCTCGCTGTTAATCTTGGTCAGCACCAGGTGCAGGGCCGTCAGAATGGACTTGACCGTGCCCGACAGGAGCACGATGCGGTCCTGGGTCCCGGGGAAGAACTCTCCAGCCCGGGAGAGCTGGATGCGGGACCCGGACTGAACCTGGAACTCGCTGATCGTAGCACCTCCCTTGCCGATGATGGAACCAGCGGAGGTGTTGGAAATCAGCATACGGGTGGCCACCGTGGTCCCAGGCGTCTCTGCAGGGCGAAACGGCAACAAAATGCGTACAACCCAAGCCTGGTTAGCAACCTTATCGATTGGCAAAAGCGATCGACGTCTTTTTCCATATTCTAGTCATGCAAAAGTACGACTGCAGAGACTGTCATTCGCGTCATACCGGTCTGGGTGGTGTCCATCTTCGCGTCGTCTTCCATTTAAAACGAGTGACGCGAGGTGCGAAAGTCTGCAAGAAAGCCGAAAATTTTCGGAAACAAAACAGGTACTTAAGATCGCTTCAGTTCCGCATGATGCAGCTGGAAACGGACACGCAAGAAAATTTCCGCCGACCGCACAGGCCTCCAACTGGAAAAAGTGCTCGCGATGGCGAAAAGAAAACCTCCGAAACCGCGAAATTTACCTTGTGGGTGATTGGGGTGGGGACGGGGATGGAGAGAAAGCGGACGGGGGTGGAAGCGAACGGGGATGGAGGAGGCGAGTGTGACTCCGGGCGCTTCTACCTTCACATGTGCTGTTCCCGGGAAGGTGCCCGCAGCGGCCTCGTTCGCACGCCTAAATGCCACCCCGATGGCAACGGGGCGCGCGCGGTGATCGATGATTGGCGCGTGCCCCCAAACTGCCCCCGCCCGCGCCCACAATGTTCAAGGGGCGTTTGCAACTGCATGCAAGGGGCGTCCGCCTATGCACAGAATCGGCGACCTCCGCACACCAGAACCTGATCTGGACTGTTGTGGGGAGTTGCGGAACGCTTATACGGTTTGCACCGTATACTGGGGTGACGTCGTGGAATCTTGCTGACACGCCAAGTCAACCCGGTTCGTGTCCCGGCGGCCGGCGGCCGGCGGACTGCTTGGCAGGAGTATTACTTGCTTACTTGCACCCGACCGGACACGTACGACATTACGCAACCGGCGACGCAGCCTGTCGATGCGCCGACAGGTGGCAGGTCGGGAAAATTGACCCACCAACCCATGCACCACCGGCCACCACATCGCTTACGTCCAAAATTTTCCCGCAACGTCTTCGGGCAAGTCCTAGTAGGCACTCATGAACCGACTGGCAACTAAAGTGGCCGCATGAAGTGGGTAATTTTTAAAAAGCCCTTTGAGACTGAATTGGGACAGCTATCATTATCCAGCTATTAACCTAACGGACTCCTCTTTATTACTCTCACTGAACATTACATCAGTGTTTGCCTAGTGTTCATCATCATGATCTTCCACTGGCAGTGCCGGAGTCAGTCGGTCATTGCTCCCGCTGCCTTCGCAGTTCACGTCTTTCCTCTAGTCGGACTACAACTACCGGCATAGTCCGTCCTTCTAACGGCGTTGTATCGCCATTAATTAATTAATTAATGAGACTCGTGCTCCCGTCGGTTGGGGAGTCACGGAGCATTATCCGTCACTGTCCGATGGATGGATGGATCCGTCATGGACGGATGGATGGATGGGTGCAAAGAGTCCTACCGGTCTAATCTAGTATCTACAACAGCTATCTACCGCCGGTACAACATCTATCTACAAAATCTATCAACATCAACTCTACCCTAGGGGCCCTGTCCGGCGTGCTTCCCGTTTGCCGTTTGCACACGCGAGCGCTTCCAGTCGGTCCCCACGGGAGGGCCGGGCTCGTTGTCCTATATGACCTGGGCCCACTTGGCCTTGTCCATCATCTTTGTATCGCCATGCCTCCAGGCATAGTTGTCTCCTTGATAGTTGGTTGTCTCCTTGATCATAGTTGTCTCACTTCATATTAAATTAAATTAAATTAAATTATAACATGCCTCCGTGGGGAGGTCATGTAGCACATATTTCATGATGGATGTGATGGAGGAAGCCGCGTGATCGAACTATCCTAACTCTATCTAGAAAATCCTACCTACACTACTCATCAAAACGCCTCCTCCGCTTGGGGGCCGGGAGGTGGCTTGCCCACAGGGTCGGGCGTGTGCGCCTTGACAATCTTCTTCCACCGCGTCTTGTCCTGCATGGCAGTCCAAAGACACGAGAGAGAGTGGATGCGGTGCTCAAACTGGGCTGGGACCACTAGGTCGTCCAGCAACATCTGAACATAGTTGGTGACAGGTTTCCCTACCCTTTTGGGAATGTCCGCGGGGCCAGGCCAGGTCAGAATGTGCCGCCCTGGCTGGCCAAGCCGCTGGGGGCCGGCCAGACCAAGGGTGGTGTCGACCTGGCTGGTGCGGGCAAGGTGTCCTACAAATGCTATCCTACGCTGTCTAATCTCGTCCGAAATACGAGGCATGCCCTGATACAACGACTCTGAAGACGGGCGCTTGGAAAACCCTACATTCAGGACCTGGCGGAGCATCCTGTAAACTGTGCCGTCTAGCCTAGATGCCAGTGTGTCCGTGAGTGTCCACGCCTCGGCGCCATACGTGAGCACCGTGAGGACGAGGACCTTGAAGAGCATGCGCTTGCGGTGCCCGTCCAGGCCCTTCGAGCGCCAGTAAGGTGTGAGCGAACGGAGCTTGGCCCAGGCAAGGCCGATGCGGGTGTCCACGTCGTCGGCGGTGTCAGGAAGCCAGCTCCCTAACAGCTTGAAGCGGTCGCGGAACGGGACCTCCGTCCCGTCGAGCAGGCGCGGCAGCGGTGGTTTACTGGAGGCCCCAATCACCATCGCCTCAGTTTTGACACTAATCTCCAGCCCCACCGCCCGCGCCTCCAGGCCCAGGCAGTCCAGCCAGGTCTGAATGTGCTCGGGGCTCTCGATGAGGGTGGTATCATCCGCATAAATCAGGTCGGCAAGGCGGTAACCAGGTCTAACCCCGCCGTGCTCTTTCACGTTAAGGATGTCCAAGCCTGGCTCGAACCCCTTAAGAGCAGTAAAGCGCGCACGTGCCTGGCGCATGACGTGATCCACGACAATAATGAACAGGTATGGGGACAGGACACAACCTTGCCACACCCCGTGGTGAAGGGGGAATGGTGGAGTGGTGCCCTCCGCAGTCCGCACTACTGCCTGTGAGCCCTCATACAGTCGGCGAATGGCAGCAATAAACGCAGGTGGTACCCGATCCAGAGCTAGTATGGCCCAAAGAGCCTCCCAGAGAACCGTGTCAAAGGCCTTGATATAGTCAACAAAAATGAAGACCAGCGGCAAACTGTCAGGGGGAAGTCGACGCACCTCCTCCATCAACCGGCGCGCGACAAACACAGCCATGACAGTGTTACGACCACGACGGAAACCCATCTGAGACTCACCCAGGTGTGGGTCCAGCGCGGCGCGGAGCCTGTGCAGCATCATCAAAGAGACAACCAGCGCAGGCCAGAAATCGGGAGAATCCGGACCATGGTAGCTCGAGCCTGCCGTTATCTTTTCCGCGTTTTCGAGTCGTTCAGGATGATGAAGATGAATGGTGATGGAAATGTGTATCCTTGTGCATTGAAATTATGGCTGGCTTACGTGTGGAGCGACTAAATCATGCGCATGAAGACCTTCAGCGCGGCGCTCTGGAGGCAGACACCCCGGTAGTTGCCGGGGTCAGCAGCAGAGCCCTTCTTGTACAGCATGACGCGGATGGCCGTCTGCCACTCAGCAGGCGGAGGCTCGTCAGAGAGCAGGACACGGTTGCAGAACGCCAGCAGAAGATCCCTAACCGCCAGATCAGGGGTCTTCAGCAGCTCAGCAGAGAGGTGGTCGGCACCGACCGCCGCGTCGTACCGCAGGCGAGCAAGGGCGCCGTCCAATTCCTTCAAAGTGAAGGGGGGGACGACGTCGTCAGTGGCAAGGCAGCCCTCCTGCAAGGCGGGGACTTGGTAGTCCGCGGCCGAGGAGGGGGGCGCTGGCGGCGGCGGGGGTCCGGCGACCCCGAGGCGGGCGGCCGTCTCGGGGTGTAGCGGCGGGGGGGGGGCGCGGGCCCCACCGGTCAAGGAAACATTGTGGGCCAGCCAGCGGTCAAGGCTGACCGGCGCCGTGCCGTCCCCCGTGTGCTCCATTGGGGTGCGCTGCCGCCGGCCGCCGAGCCGGTCGAGGTGGTACCACATGTCCTTGCCCTGGTTGCGGGCCTGGCAGGCCTTGGCATCCGCGATGCACTGGGCCGCCTCCGCGTCCTGAGCGTGCTCGTAGGCCTCCACAAGGGCGGCCTTGAGCAATGGTTTCTGCAGCGGGTCCCGGTTACGCTCAAGAGGCGGTGCCGGGCGGCCAAGACCTTGGGGTCCTGGCGGTAGAGCGGGCCGGGGCGGCGGCGGGGCATGACCGGCAGGTGCCGGGCCGCCAGCAACGGGGCACGGGCCGCAAAGCCCGCAAAAATGGCTGCGTTGGGGGCACCCTTGTCCAGCTCGTCGACGTCCGCCCGGGCGTCCAGGGCCGACAGGTACTCCCGTCGGCACCGGTTCCGCTCGTGCTCGGCGTCCGTCCAGTCCTCAGGATCTCCCTTGACCGGACGTAGAGCAGACCAGTCAGGGCGGACCAGTGCGGCGCGGCGCGCGGGGACGTGGAACCGGAGCCGAAGGGTCGCGCGCACCAACCGGTGGTCAGAGCACACCGTGGGCGTGTCAAACACTCGGGCGTCCAGAACCGAGGTGCACCTGGGCTGCCGTACCACCAGGTAGTCCAGACAGGCCTGACGGCCGTTAGGGCCACGAAAAGTGACCAAGTCCTGTGAGGGACGTTGGAATTGGCAGTTGACAGCAACCATCCCGCTATCCCGCAAAAAGGCAGAGAAAAGGGGAGTGTTGGCGTTAGCTTCCGTGTCAGCAGGCGCAAAGCGACTGCCAGCAGTGCCCACGGGGAGCGTAGCATTGGCGTCGAGCAGCATAACCAAAAAGTGGCGGGCCGGAGTGACCCTCTCAAGGTCATGCAAAGATTCGAAGAACTCCTCACGGGCCGAATCAGGTAGACCACTGTGGGGTGCGTAACCCACCCCCACCGTGAGGTGGTGTTTAGACCGCCCCTCGACAGAGGTGAAATGTGCTACCATAAGTATATTCATATGAAGTGATTAATTAAGTAATTAAGTAATTATACTCGTGCTCCCGTTGGGGCCAGTCACGGAGCATTAGTAGTAATGCGGGCCGGGTTGGTGGATCATGGATCGGCGGGATGTCATTGATCAATCATCATACCTATGAAATGAGACATACCTACTTATTATGCTCCGTCAAGTCCGATGTTTTTTGCAACGTCACCCACATCTGTTCGGTGCTGCCCCTTGGCACAAGCTCTACAAACAGGTACGTCGTGGACCGGCTGGATCGCATAGTATCTCCGCACATCTGAACCCTGTGATGCCAGATCTCCTTTGCGGCCGTTCCGAGCTTGGCACTGGATTCGTTGTCCACATCGTCGCGTCGCTGCCGCAACACGATGTTTTCTGGCATCCGCAGGCTTTTGGTTCCCGCCGCACATTTGAAAGTGCTGTCCTCCGGCTTTTTGCCTTTGCACCGTGTGCAGTTCTTGGACGTTTGGAATCATGGCATGGCTAACGTGATGACTGACTAGCTAGACCTTTTCAGTGGTACGTTTTCCATTTGCGGGTATTTCCTCGTAAATGGTGGGAGAGCGATCGCAGCAATGGTGCTCACCACTAGACACTCCCGGCCAGTTAGGCTCGAAACACACGCCCTGATCAAGCATGCTGTTTCCGGCCCCACCGTCTAGGTCATCTAGTCGCTCTACACGTAAGCCAGCCATAATTTCAATGCACAAGGATACACATTTCCATCACCATTCATCTTCATCATCCTGAACGACTCGAAAACGCGGAAAAGATAACGGCAGGCTCGAGCTACCATGGTCCGGATTCTCCCGATTTCTGGCCTGCGCTGGTTGTCTCTTTGATACCTACTTACTATAGTTCAGTTCCTCACTAGTCATCATGACAGCACCCTTGCGGGCACAACTGAACGGCCCGAATCGCTATGTATGCCGCCAAACTGAAAGTACTTGGTCACAGGCAGACTAGCGGGCGGGCCCCAGCACCGATCATCACTGCCCGCCAGCGGCCGCCGGCCGGGCCGGCCGGGCTGGCCGAGCCCGGCGGCCGGCGGGGGGTCAGTGGCGGGCCGGTGTCAGTCCGCCTTCATTTACTGACTGTCTGCCACTGATGGACCTCAATCAGTTTACGTGTCATTGCCGGACTAGGGACATGCCACGCAGCAGGCCGAGCTCTAGCGGTCACGTCGGGCGTTCTTCCCACGGTGGGTGACACGCCTCTTCCCCACTGGCCGGGGGGGGATCGTTGTCCTCTACCACCTGGGCCCAGATGGCCTTGTTCAGGCATAGTTGTCTCATTAATAGTTGTCTCACAGTATAATTAATAATTAATTAATTAAACTCGTGATCCCGTTGGGGAATCACTGAGCATTAACCCCGATGGATGGATGGATGGGTGGGTACAAGTTGTTCTGCGTACTCCTATAGCTTCTGTGAAGCCCTATGCCCCTTCTGGGAGCCTACAAACGATAAACCTGAGTTCAATTGTTTCTCTGGGGAAAACACACAAGCAAGATGCATCGTGACGAAACCGTTCGTGGAACAACATGGTCCTTGTAAAGTTGCAACTACACACCTAAACTGGCCAAGAGTGTTGCAGAGTCGCCCTTTACGTCTTTATTAAGCTAGAATCAGCAGCCATGTCAACCGCTGGCCCACTAGTCTTTTGGCTTCTCGGTTAACAATTTGTACACATTAACCTGGCCCAGCTTGCAGGTCATCGGCTAGAGAAGCTGCATCATTCATCCTGCTGATCAGGAATCTTCTTGACAAGTCCTCGCATCCAGTTGTGAGTGACCCTGTCTCTTTGGAGTCAGGTTCCCATGCCGTACGGCTCCGCATATTGCCACTGTAAGCGACCACACATAATGTGAGCTGCTCCTGCCCGCAAAAGGGTTAGATGCATACATCCATGGCCATGCACCTTCGTGTTAACAGACAGATCGTGCCTCTGCTTGCCATTCATGTGCGCACTGCGAGCATCACGCATTGACTAAGGGGATGTGGTCGGCGCGCCCCGTGGCCAGCTTGTGAAATATTGCGTGCGACAGCCAGGCGTCATATGCCGCGTAGCGGATCTGGGGCCCGCTCAGCCGCTTCACCTCCCAGTCCATCATCGTGACGTGCTTGTTCTTTGGCCGAAGGTCTAGCCCCAGGACCTGCTTCCCCAGCGGCACCAGCCCTACACGTCGCAGGCCGCGGTCGCCCAGCGTGGTGGCTGCCAGCTCGCCGAGGTCCACCGGGTTGGCCACCGCAAAGCCCTCGTGGTCCGTGCACAGCTTCTCGCAGTCCTGCACGGTGGCGACAAGCACGCATTAGCGGCATGGGCAACTTCATGGCCAGGGTCAGCCAGCCATGCAGCGTTCATGATACGCGGCTAGGCATTTGGGGGGGGGCTAGGCTTTTTTTTTTTTCACACCAGCAGCTAGCCGCCACTCGATGTATAAAAGAACATGGCCTCAGGGTGCACGGCAATCCATACCGAGTACCGCCATCATGCCTTATTTCTTTCCTCTACGCTCAGGGTATCCGTTGTGAGCGATATGCCAGGGAGCCACACTACAATGTCCACAGACCAGAAAAGCGACGATCCCGTGGGCAATCCAAAAAAGTAGCAGGCACAACGGTCTGCTGTTTGTCTCAGAAGGAAAACGCCAGTTAGTGGAGGTTGTTTTTCGGTAATTGACCAGGTGGTAGTTCGGTGATTCGGTTGTTCAGTCATTCGGTAACTGACAAGATGGTCAACCTCCCCAGCAGCATGGGCGAGCTACTGGCGTGACAGGTCTTAGGCTGGCGATTGATGTTGGGACTATGCATTGCCACAAGTCTTCCCCACATAAAAAATTGACCTGCACACGAGCCGGCCCTGCCTGAGCCGCCGCCGCCACCAAGATGATCCAAGAAGGCACCGCGTGGGCTCGCGTGCAAACCTGGCAGCAGGGGCCTTCCCGGTCATAAGCAGGGCATGATGATGGGTAGGGCGTGATGATGGGTAGGGCGTGATGATGGGTAGGGCATGATGATGGGTAGGGCGTGATGATGGTTTAGGCATTATAGGTAATCCGTGCGCAACTCACCTCCTTGATGCCCACGCCACCTACGTGCACCCTGGGGTCCCGCAACACCCTGATGATGGCTTCCGGTGGGGCGTCCATGTGCAGCAGCTGCACCACTAGAGAGTGGCCAGGTCCCGACACCTGCAGGGTGGCCGTCTGGTTGTACTCGCGCATGCCCTCGGGCCTCCACTCAATGTCAAGCCCGAGCCGCACCACCGCGTCCGCGTCGGTCAACGGCACGTGCTGCTGCACCCAGGCCTCCACATCCTGCGCGCAGTTGGTTACTGTCACCGCCACCATCGCGCCCAAGAAGTTCTCCTCGGTCGTCCACGTCTCTGCGTACCACACGTCCTCATCCACGTAGCCATAGTCCCACCCCGCCGCGTCCTCGCCGTCATCCTCCTGCGGCCAACCCCCCTCTGCAGCTCCCTCCTGAGATGCATTCGCCGTCCCTGCTTGCATGTCAGGGTCCTGATCTTCCCGTGGAGCATCATTTCCTCTCAATGCCTGCTCCCAACCCGCAGCAGCAGGCGCCACTGCGGCTTCCTGCCAGCAATTCTTGTCGAAGTCCCACTTATTGTTGTCGTCCCAGTGAACGCTATACGCTTCCGCCCAGGCATCTCGCTCAGGTGGGACGTAACCACCCGAGTCCGTCCCGGTGGGTAGATCCATCGTTGGCTTACTAACCTATCCGCCCCTGCATCCGGCACGAGCAGATAATCCAGTTCAGTGAGAGCCTTGCACGACCCTCGCTGGCTCTTTGTGTGCGAGTAACTCTAGTTCGCGCACGGAAACAGAACTCGTGGGCATCGAGGCAAAATAATCCACGTGAGGCCAAATACTCAATTTGACAAGGCCCGATTACAGTGTAGTTGACTGTATTCCCATTAAACCATTCGGTACTCAGAGCGGTGCTGCCGGGTCCATTCCCCTGACAATGAACCTGCCAGCGGCAGGCTATCCTAGTTCGTATGGCCCAGGCTAACCTTAAGGGCGAGACCTAGATGTTGCATTGGTAAAAACAACATCGAATATCTGCGTGTTCATTAACAACAGCGAGTCCAGTTGTAAGCACCACTGCTGCAATGGGGTTTAAGCAGCATAATAAATCATTTCGCGCAAATAGGACGTCTGAAGGCGTTCGTATCCCAGCAACCGCTACAGCGGACTTGCCTGACCCAAATCGTGTGCCCGGGCTGGCGGAGACAGCCCGGGGAAGGTGAGGAGCCCGAAACACTAGAAGCGACGACTCACCTGATCGTGACGATCAAATGGCTAGTATTTTTCGTCACGAAATCGCCCAATACTTAGAAACAGGCCATCCTTGGCTTACGGAAATAGCGACAACCTGAAGCATTTTATGGACAATTTCGAGACGCGAAATTTTAGCAAGAATGGCACGTTGCCAGCCATATCGTTGCGCCAGCGCGCAGCGGTAATAAATGTTGGCAAAAGTCACGTGATACAGTAACACTACACTGTACACTCGTGTACCCTTTGCGAGGGCTGCACTTCCACTTTAGTTTATTTACATCTCTCAGCGCTATGGGTGAAATACCTGCCCAACGTTGCCATATTTACTTCGGGGACGTCGGGCCTGGCAGCAGTCACCCCAAGGTCACCCCTCGAAAATTACGTTACGTCACATCACTTACGTCGTAGGTCACGGATCCTTGCGCGGGTTCAGCTGCGGTTACGTCGAGTCACGGACCGTTGTTGTTGTTGTCCTTATACAACGTTTTGTTGGCTGTGCCCACCGCTGCACGGACCGTATGACTGCAGATCCAGATGACTGCCAACTCGACTGGCCGACTGGCGACTGGCCGACAAGATTTGGACGTCTTTTTCGGGTCGAACCAGTCTGTATACGGTTTCATCCGTGCACTGAGTTTACGACGTGGAATCTCTATGACATGCCAAGTCAAACCAGCGGTTAGTGTCCGGGCAGACTGCTTGGCATTGATTGGCGATTGCTTGCACCCGCGATGATCTGGCGGACCCCATTTTTTTAAGCAGGAAGTTATCAAGATTTTTTTTGCCCCCGAGCAATGGCACTCAGGCATCACTGGAGGGTCGGCGATGGCACTTCCGCTGTAATATTTGTTTGTTTCGTGGCGTTCACAGCGTCAGCAAAATCACATTACATGTGCAATTGAACGGGTATACAGTAAAATAATGGCTTGTATGTATAACATTGCAGCCCCCGTCGAGGTAGGACGGGTTAATTGTCAGTCGTTGCGTATCCATCACCACCGACGTTCGCCAATTGCGGCATTGCATCCCCAACCAAATCGGAAATGTTTGGGTGCCTGCACAAACTTTGCCCAGCCTCCATTTCTGGTGCGTCCTTGTCTCTGAACATCAGTGGTAAATGTACAGTGCTAGCCCAAAAAGTACGAGCACTGTAGGCAATGCCTGAGAAATGTCTGATTGTTGCTCCTTTTCATGTGTGTGCCTTTGATATTTTGTTCCTGTCTTCCTGACATCTGGGCTACCAGGACGGCGGTAGCAAAATCTTCAGACGTCGTGCCGTCAGCTGTGCACCAAGGAGGGAACACGTACAAACGGCACGGGGGGGTGCTTACAGCGCTGCAAGCGCTAATGTAGGGGGCCCCTCGCCCCTGTGGGCGTCAGCCTTATCGCAGAGCCCGAAATGGGAGGAAGCCGCGGAGGAGGTACGTATGCGATACAAAATAATAGTTTCCACAGTGCTTGCAAGCCCCCGACGCACTCAGCGTACCTCCGTAACGATGGTCCACTGCCTCGTTCCTCAATTTATAGTCCTGTAATGTGGAGGTACTCCTCACAAAATACATCATGAAACGGCGCGGTACGCGTGGGGAATTCTACTCTGTGAGACGTGTTATTCCTTTCTTATCTTCGTGTAACATGCAAACTCTTGCTTCTATTTTTGGAGAACTATGGGGAGAAAGACTTCGTTCTCCACAACATCCTTGGCAGGGAATGTCCTGGGACGCATGGGCTCTTGCCTTGTTACATGGCTCGCCGCCGCTGGCAGTTATAGTTAGGCGATTCGGCTGGATCTTTTGCGTTTCAACTCACTGACACGACTTGCATGGAGCCCTTTATTTCTGCAACAGGTTGCGCATCTGCTTGCACTGGTGCGGTTCTGTGTATGTCAGCATGGGGGACATCCCTCGCCCCCTTCCCCCCATTCTCACCCCCCCGATACCTGCACACAGTTTATACTATAGTTAGCATGTTGGGTTGTATACTATGATTAGCAAAGGGGGGGGGGTGGCGTCACGGCAAAACTGCCCACTCCAAGTTTGGTCCGACGGGGCTCTGACAGACGTGGAGCGAGCTCCAAATCCGCCCCGTTGCCAGATTTATAATAAAGGAGTGCGCTCAAGTTGGCTTTTTCAGGACGGCGCAAGGAAAATAGAACCGGAGTGTGCTCGGCAAACATACCCGGCGCCTGGTTTTCAGGAAAGGTGGGCGCTCACGGTGAGACTAGGTATTGGTCCGGCGCTTTGGCTTACATCCCGGAGTGAGGTACTTGCGACGAACTAACGCACATATACGTACTAAGGTAATTACACGGTCATAATTGTTAGTGCACGTGGCGAAACTAGGAGTGATCTTGGTGGCGTCAGGTACAAGTCCTGACTGTGCCGACTACTTCCTTAGCGTATAAATGCCACGTGTCACACGTCCAACGTGCACTCCGTTTCGCCCCAACGGACCCATTTTGGCAAAGGTGTGCGCTCAGCCATTTTTCACTTTGGCTGGTGACGGACGGCGCTGGACGGCAAAAAAGTGAGTGGGCTCAAGTAGGAAAATGGGGGGGTATGCCCCCCCCCCTATTAGCAATCAGCATGTTGGATTATATAATTAGCATGTTGGATTATATAGTTAGCATGTTGGATTATATAATTAGCATGTTGGATTATATACTATCGTTAGCAGTTCAGATTAAATCACCAGTTGACGGTGGTTTTCGCTTACCTTTACCGCATTTCCGCAACCATGACCGCATTTCGTTGACAACGAATGCAGCTCATCCAAAAGATCGCGGAAGCGTCGTCAGCCCAGTCAGCCCAGTCAGCCCACGCGGCAGGTAAAGGGGTCACACAGGGCACCGACAGCCCCCCGACCCCCGCATGGGACTTTGCCTTCCTCTTTGTCAACGTCAGCTTTGCCGAAGACTTTGAAAAGGTCGCGCGTGCCGTGTTCGAGAGGTTGGGCGCGCGCGCGCTGGTCGCATGCCTCTCAGGGGGGTGCATCGGGTCCCTTCCAGGCAGCGTGTCGTCGCCCGTGGCGCCTGGTGCGGCGGCGGGCGGCGGGGCGGAGCAGGGGCCAGCGGCCGGCTCGGGGGAGGCGACGGGGATGAGCGAAGGGGCGTCATCGGAGCCAAAACCGGCTTGGAAGAAGGTGAGGGCAGGTTTGCTTGGAAACAGGTGGGGCCAGGTTGGCTTGGAAACAGGTGGGGGCAGGTTGGCTTGGAAACAGGTGGGGGCAGGTTTGCGCGGAAGTGAGAAGTTTGCTGGTTTAAGTTGGGAGCCGGTGAGGGGTGCTTAGTTTGGGAGGAGGTGAGGGCCGATCCATGCATACCTGGCATTGGGGAGGCCATCCCGTCGTTGGCAAATTTGACTTTGATGAAGTGTTCCTGAGTAGCTTGGGGAGCCTAGAAAGTCAAATGTAAGGTAATCGTGCAATAGCATTTCTAGTTGTGATGAACCCATTTTGTTTCCCAAATTGTGCTTCCCCCCTCCTACTGTTGCAGCTGGTGACCGCCGCACGGAGAAAATATGGTGACAGTATTAATATAGTCGCATTAGGAACAGAAAAGAATAGGGGAAGAATACATGGACACAACTTGTGATCTTGACAGTTTTCTCCCCTATAGTTGCAGCTGGTGACCATCACACTGGGTATATATTAAAGGACTACCGTAGTGGTCCCAATATCTGTACGCGTAATTATGTACGAATCGACCTCGTACAGGCCCAAAAAAACCCTCTTCCGGGCCTCGTACACCTCAAAATTAGGTACCACCAGCGCAGCGCGGCGCAGACCTTAAAGCCTAGCTACCCGTGGCGCGGCGCCCGGAGGGAGTTTTCGCGCGCAAACTTCGTTTGATCTGCGTTGATATGTGGGTAGGTGCCTCGTTTCGTGGTGTGCTCCTAACCATGATGATAACCATCAAAGGTAGACGATATTCTAGGTGCATTCCATAGGTACCTTTGTGAGACATGACTCAGAGGTAAACTGTGCATTTTTTATTTATCCCATACACCATCACAATATACCCGCCCGCTGGCATTCAGTTAGCTAAATGGCTACTACCTAGTACCTACATGCAGTTCAGTCAAACTGAACTGAACTACCTACTACTCGCGCACCCTTGAATATACCCTGACATTATACGTACGTACAGTAAAAATAATTCCCAAAAGTTCTCGTACACGTAACAAAAATTCCTAAAAGTATTCGTACGATAATTACGCGTACAGATATTGGGGCCACTACGGTATTTGTTTGTAATATAGGGACCCATGTTGTCATCTTGACAATTCTTCGCCCAAGGCAGGACGCATAACTGGCACAAGGTAGTACTAGGTAAGACTAGATAGGGCTTGGTGGCTGTTCCCGTGGTTGCCAATCCCGTAAGTCGGCTACGTTGACCATCCCGGACAGGCGACACCATGTCATTGACCATTTACCTACTTACGCACGTCACAGCCCCTCATCCTCCCGAGTGCCAGGCATACCACCTAAAACAACCGCCTCAGTTCCTATGTATCCACAGCACTGTCACAATCCACCCCCCTTAGTTCCTATGTATCCACAGCACTGTCACAATCCAACCCCCTTAGTTCCTATGTATCCACAACATTATCACAATCCACCCCCCTTAGTTCCTATGTATCCACAACATTATCACAATCCAGCCCCCTTAGTTCCTATGTATCCACAGAATTGTCACAATCCAACCCCCTTAGTTCCTATGTATCCACAACATTGTCACAATCCACCCCCCTTAGTTCCTATGTATCCACAGCATCATCACAATCCAACCCCCTTAGTTCCTATGTATCCACAGCATCATCACAATCCAACCCCCTTAGTTCCTATGTATCCACAGCACTATCACAATTCACCCCCCTTAGTTCCTATGTATCCACAGCATTGTCACAATCCAACCCCCTTAGTTCCTATGTATCCACAGCATTGTCACAATCCAACCCCCTTAGTTCCTATGTATCCACAACATTATCACAATCCAGCCCCCTTAGTTCCTATGTATCCACAGCATTATCGCAATCCAGCCCCCTTTAAACAGGGGTTGCCTTGCGACGCCGTTGCATCGCATGCCATGCGCCCTGATCTCCACCACCGCTAACAGGCACATGAGGACGTCGATCAGGCTGTCAGGTCCCGGCATGCCACCACGTAGCCAACCCGCATCCTATTCAACTATTCCGTGTCATCGCGTTGCCACTTTCCCATGATTACTATTTCCGTCACCTGGCATTGAGAGAGGCCGAGCAGCGGCCTGGCATCCCACCATGCAACCAACTCGACTCCTATGTACCCACTCCATGCGTGTCACAGCCCCTGAATCACCACCACGGCTAACAGGCATGGAAAGATGTCGAGGCGCGGCCTGGCATCCCACCACGGAAACAGCTTATGTTGTATCCACCCATTGCATGTTAACACTCCTGTTCACCAGGCATCCAAGGAGGTCGAGCAGCGAGCGGGCATTTCCCTGGCCGCCGCCCGGCTGGGCCCAGGGGGGCGCATGACCCCTTTCCAGCTGCGCGCAGGTGACCTGGATCGCCTGCTGGACGCCCCCCAGGACGCGTGGCACACGGTGCTGGGCGTGTTGCCAGAGGACGCGGCGGGCGGCTTTGTGGTGCTGGGTGACCCGCTGCGCGACGCGTCAAGGGCGGTGGAGGGGCTGGATTTCGCGTACCCAGGAGTCATCAAGGTGCCCGTCGCTAGTGCCATAAAGACTATAGGCTAGTGCCATAAAGACTATAGATCATGGAGATAATTAAAATAGGGTTTGCTTCTCGCTCCGCGCCACGTTGCCAGTGTCATCAAGGTACTGTGGCTAGTGCCCTCAAAGGTGTAGCGTCTGTGCCCGTGGCCATGCATACGGTGGTGGCTGGATGGTGGTGGCTGGACGGTGATGGCTGGACGGTGGTGGCTCGACGGTGGTGGCTGGACGATGGTGGCTGGACGGTGGTGGCGGCATCCTGTGCCCTCCTCCCTGGGTTATCCCCTGCGTTATTTCAATGATACTGGGCCATCCACGTACAACTTAATGTAGTTAATCCATCTTGAATTCTCAGTCTGTAAAGGTACAAGGGCGTTGGCGAGCATCCAGGTACAAGGGTGTCAAATTGGCTCTCTGGTGTTGGCTGTCGCTTGCCGGGCCATGAACATCACAGGGAAGATGCAGCGTACCGGCGCGAGCGATGGCTACACCTGAGGCCCGTCCCCACGAAGTAGTTAGGGCTGTTTACATGCATGCATGCATGCATGCATGCACGGCACAGAGATGATCAGAGCACGCACCATAACTCACCTGTGAACCGGTCCTCCTGTTCTATCGCTCTCTTTTCTGTTCTTGCTTCCTGCCTCTCTTCTGGTCGTCTTCGTACCCACCCCACGCCTACGCCCTGCCTGGCTCTCACTCTCCCCACCCCAAACCCACCCCACCACGCTTCACCCCCCCTACCCCAGGTGGGTGGCCTCTCGGTCCCCCTCTCGGTCGACTCTGGCAGTCTGCTCGTGCTGCGACAATCGGAGGACGGCAGCGGCCAGGATGACATCACAGGGAAGAGTGCTGCTGGCGCTGCTGCTGCTGCTGGCGCCAAGTCCTCACTGCCCACCGCAACCCTGGGCCTTGCGGGCGTTGCCTTGTCAGGGACCTGCCGGCTGCACTCAGTCGTCGCCCAGGGTTGCCGCGGGGTGGGCCCGCCCATGACGGTGACGTCCGCGGACAGCGGTATGATTACGTCACTCGACGGCAAGAACCCGCTCGTGGCGCTCCAGGACAGCTACGCGGGGCTGAGCGACGAGGACAAGCAGCTGATGCAGATGGCGCTGTTCGTGGGGCTGGAGAACATGGCGCAGGGGGGGCAGGGCGCGGGGGTGGGGATCGTGCCGGGGGTGGTCCCTGGCGCCAGCGGTTTCGGTCGCGGGGGTTGGGGTGCGCCCGGGGAAGAGGGCGCCCGTGCCAGTGGGGCTACGAGTGGGGACCTGACGGGGGGAGATGCAACTAGTCAAGGGGACAGCAAGCCATCGGCAGCCGCAGGGGAGGGTCGCGAGAGCAAGGGCGAGAACAGTAAAGGGGATAAGGGGGCGGGGGTGCCGTCGCCACCCCCGCTCCCGCCCCTCCCTGGCCCGGGAGACTGGCTCGTGCGAAACATCGTGGGGGTCACGCAGGAGGGGGGCTTGCTCGTGGGGGGCGAGCTGCGGCAAGGTCAGCGTATCCAGTTTCATGTGCGGGATGCCAAGGCGTCGAGGGAAGACATCGAGCGCATGTTCCAGCGGTGAGCGGACGCCTGTTTCTTAACATAGTTGATAGTAGTATCGATTTGTTTTACGCGCCCCTATCAATATGTTCTGTTTGGGAAGACAAGGGATGCATGTTCCTACAGTACAGAATTGTCTCTCGCGATTGGTACTTGGACTATGGTCTTGTGTCTCCTTATTTAAAAGGCCGTGGAGCGCATGTTTCAGTGTTACGGAAAAGCCTCCTGTAACTGATACTGTAAGCACTAGTGTTATGCACTGCTCTTTTGTTTCCCTATTCAGAAGGACATTAAGCGTACTTAGCAGATCTCTGACCTGCGCTGGTTGTCTCGTTGGTATGTGCCAGCAGTGAGAGGATGGTGGTCTGCTTGTTTCGAAGCATGTTATGTGTGGTCCGGTACTACGGTGGGATCTTTATTATTATAAATTGAAAAACTTGGGGGGGCGAGAGAAGGGAGGGGCAACATAACGTCTCCCTTGTGCATGACCATCAGACGACTGCTTTGTCAGCATTGCTGAGAATTTCCCTTTCCTGCAAAGAGTGGGCACTGGAGTGGCCACGCCAGCTACATCCTCCCATCATCTCTGGCCACGATGCAGGGTTTATCTCTAGCTGTAAGTCCTAAACCCCAATACACTAAATCCTAAAAGCGCTAAACATTGCAACCTTCTGTTTAAGCTGCAAGGCCTAAACCCTAATACTCTAAATCCTAACCCCCCTAAACCTTGAACTCGAACCCTCCACACTCCTCCCCCCCTGTACCTGCCAGGTACGCGATCGAGAAGAGCTTCAGCGGCGTGGCCGCGCAGCCGTTCGGTGCGCTCATATTCAGCTGCCTTGGCCGGGGCGCGGGGCTATACGGCGTGCCCGACCACGACTCGCGCGTCTTTGCCCGGATGGTCTCGAGCGAGCTTGGCCTCACGGGGTTCTTCTGCAATGGGGAGATTGGGTCACCAGGGATCTGCGGCATGGCCAGCTCGGTTGGGTCGACCGTGCTGCACGGTTATACGTCCGTGTTCGGCCTATTGTACAATGAGAGCAAGGGCAGCGAGTGAGCTGATGAGAGCGGCATGCACTTATAAACTGGGCAACCGCTACCAAGTGATGCAACAAACTATTCATATACCATGGTAGGGTATACTATACTATGATAGGGCATGCTTTGGTAGGTAGTCTCACAAGACAAAGTGGAAGGAGATTGGCATGCCTCTTTGGCCGTTGGCCGTGTGTTGAGGAATGAACGAGGGGCACTGGGCCTCCCTGTGCAGTGCTTGAAGGCATACACCAGTGAAGGGCTGGACCCAGTAGAGGTGTCACACATGGCCACAGCAGGGTTCTCAGTTGACAGACTACTCAGTGGTTGCTTCCGAGACGTCCGAGACCTCTCAGTGGTTGCTTGTCCATGGTTCCTGCTTATGCCACTTGAGAGTTGTCACGTATGAACGGATTTGGTACTAGATAAATCATTCGAGATCTGTGTGTGTAGTTTACATCCTACCCTTGCCGGAAGTAGCCCAGCATGTATTAAAAGCCATATGCCCCTTCTCAGGGATATGTGCTACATATACTCCCAAGGGAGGTATGTTCCAATTCAATTCAATTCAATTCAATTCAATGCAGAGAGCTACTATCTGCTGAGATGCCATGCACCAGCTATAGCCTAGCCATATATATTCATTAATGAAGCTAGCCATGTATATCTTCCACCCCATATGTCATGCAGGCCTTCTAAGCCATCTTCCTGGCCAAGCCGCCCCGTGCGAGCATGATCGGGATGCATGATCCATCATGGTGGTGTGCACAGGCGCATGCACACTGTGCACCCAGTGCGATGACAGAACTTACATGATCCCACACCTGGAGGTTGTAGCCCAGACTGTATTAAAAACCCATAGATGCACCTCTCGATCTTAGGGCTATGTGTTACATTATTATGCAACATTATTATTATGCTCCCCACGGAGCTATGTAATTAACATCCATCCATCCATATCCATCCATCCATCCATCCATATCCATCCATCCATCCATCCATCCATCCATCCGTCCGTCCGTCCGTCCGTCCGTCCGTCCGTCCGTCCGTCCGTCCGTCCGTCCGTCCGTCCGTCCGTCCGTCCGTCCGTCCGTCTGTCCGTCCGTCCGTCCGTCCGTCCGTCCGTCCGCCCGTCCGTCCGTCCGTCCATCCGTCCGTCCGTCCGTCCGTCCGTCCGTCCTTCCGTCCGTCCGTCCGTCCGTCCGTCCGTCCGTCCGTCCGTCCGTCCCTCCATCCATCCATCCATCCATCCATCCATCCATCTGGGTACGTGAATGCTCCGTGACTCCCCAACGGGAGCACGAGTTTAATGAATTAATTAATTAATGCAGTCACTAGTGCAGTCAGAAAACTAGTGCGGTCAAAAAACCTAATTGATTCTGCTGTGCGATTGATAATTGCCATCTAGTGCTTAACGGTTGGGGGATGATGCAGACGATATTTGTTTAAACTTTTGTGTAATTATTTTTCTAATGAGATTAGCATAGTACTCCGTGGCATGCCTTTGCGCATGACACGCAAGTACTTACTTATAATTGCTTGCTAGCTCGTTTGGAAATCATGAAGAAATTGGAATAACATTTTTATGACTTGATTTTAATGGGAACAATTAATTAATTAATTAATTAATTAATTAATTAAACTCGTGCTCCCGTTGGGGAGTCACGGAGCACCGAAGTGCTTTTAATCCCTGTGTGTGCACTGCAGGAGAAAGGGCAGAGACCCCCAGTCTCCTTCATGCCAAAGGCATGCCACAGCTGCAATCGGGCGCGGCTAGCTAAAAGGACAGGCTAACGATCCGGCAAACTGTGGGTGCAATAAGACCCATGTGAGCATATCATAGCAAGGAGCGTGGGCAAGTAATCTGAGCATAGCCAGGGCGTAGCATGGCTGTACTAGGACTAGGCTAAGGCTATGGCTGGTTGTGTACCGTGCGTTGGCGGCACGTGACTAGGTGTGTTGGCACAGCTAGGCAACATTCTAGGCATGGCTGCCTTAGCGGCAGTGACGCCAATTGTTACAAGCTAGGGCTATTGCTATTCTAGCCCGCTGGGGGCGTCCACATCTTGTGGTTGATCATCAGGTCCCCGCCCCTCCAGTACACCTTGGGCTTCTGGGGGTCCTGCTTATGGCGGAGGTATTCCGGCCACAGGTCGCGTCGCTGCTGTTGCTGAGCGGGGGTGAGGTCGTCATCCAGCGTCCAGGTGAGGTCGTGCAACCGCTTGCGACGAGAGAGGAACCGCTGCTTATCCTCAGGGGAGGGGAAGGTGAGTAGGACTGGTGGGGGGGCCGCCTTGTCCCGTGAGTGGGGAAGGCGGTGGCACCCGCGCAGTTCTACCTCACCATCCCAATTAAAGTCATGTAAATTCATGCGACATGATGTAAGTAAGACACATTCTGACCTGGCCTGGCCCCGAGGGCATTCCCAAAAGGGTAGGGAAACCTGTCACGACCTACATCCAGATGTTGCTGGACGACCTAGTGGTCCCAGCCCAGTTTGAGCACCACATCCACTCTCTCTCCCGTCTTTGGACTGCCATGCAGGACAAGACGCGGTGGAAGAAGATTGTCAAGGCGCACACGCCCGACCCTGTAGGCAAGCCACCTCCCCCCAAGCGGAGGAGGCGTTTTGATGCGTAGTGTAGTTAGGATTTTCTAGATAGCTTAGAGTTAGGATAGTTCGATCACGCGGCTTCCTCCACCCCATCCATCATGGAATATGTGCTACATGACCTCCCCACGGAGGCATGTTATAATTTAATATAATTTAATTTCATGATGTAAGTAATTATATTTTTTAAAATATATACGACATCATGGCATTGCCATGGCAAAATTTTCCACGACCCAAGTACATATGCCAACGGGTTAACTAGCTACCAAAATACTAGATACAAAGGAACCGTGTTTTCTTCAAAGGGTAAACTGCACAAATTGTGCACACACTTGCCTGGCGTCACTAATCTTTGAGACCTGTGGCCTGAAGCCAGACACACGATTGGCACCAGGATACATTAGAACTAATAGCCCAGCCGGCCGACCCTGGGTACCCATCGCAGAAGCCTGGAGACTCCTCTGCTGACCCTCCCAAAACATTGGATGGCATGAGAAGGGACTTCACATGGCATCTGCGTCACGTCGCGTCCTACCAATCATAGCATCACGTCAGCCAGGCTAAGCAGGACTGACAAAACTTGCCAAACGCAAACAAAGCAGTGAGCCACCAACAAAACCACCCCCCACAGGGGCGCTGCGCCCCTGCCCCTGTCACACTGGCACCAAGCCAGTGGCCAATATATATATCCGCTCCAAAACGTAGTCTTACAAGCCACCTCGCACGTGCATGTGCTCGGGACTCCCCAGACGACAACAACCTACATGCTACCCAAAACCCAAGCAAGGATACCCAGCCGGGAAGGTTCCAAAAATAAGCACTACCATGCCAATCGGCAACGCGCAGGCCCAAGACGGAGCACAGCCAGAGCCTTGCCATCCGCGCTAGTCGTCCAAAACCCCCTTTGCCCACCAGCACCCCAGGGTCCCCTCGAACCCCCCGCCCCCCACACACACATCTTGCGCTGCGAAACTTCCTCTGGTCGCGTCTGGTGTGGCTTCTCCTCCCCCTGCACACGGGGTGGTCATTCTGCCCCCCCCCCCCGTCCCCCGTCCCCCGTCCCCCGTCCCCCGTCCCAGTGCTTCTTCTTTCCCTCGTGAAAATCTGAGCTCCCTTCTCCTGTGCCCCTTCTCCTGGACACCCCGGCATCACAACTGGCGCTGCCCCTCACGTCCGGTGTCCCTCTTCCCCTCATGCCCCATGCTTTTCCCCCCGCATCTCCCGTTCTCCTCGCCCCCCCCCCTCCTCCTGCCCCCTTCATGTCCGGCGCTCCTTCTCCTTGGCCCTGAAGAAACTCTCCTGCTGCTGCAGCCGGTGCCGCAGGCCCTGGATCGCAAAGTGCAGCTTCGTCTGGCTCATCTCGCTCTCCACCACGTCCATCGGGAGCGAGCCTCCGCCCCCACCCCCACCCCCACCCACGCCATCCATGCTATCCACCACCATGGCACTCCCGGGCTCCGAGTGACCCCGCACGAGCGCCGACCCGGCCCTTATGCTTGCCGCCGCGCCTTTCCCTTGCCCGGCCCCATCGCTCCCACCCGGCGATGGCGGCAACGTAGTGGCGTTCTCTTCTTCCATCCGTACACCCACGACGGGGCACCCCCGCGGCTCTTCCACGAGCCGCAACCCGACCACGGGGCACCCCCCCCGGGGCTCCCCACCCCCCACCGTGCTTGCATGCGCCACGCTCGAGGGCGCAGGGAGCGAGACGGACCGGTCAGGGCTCATCGGTTCCGGGAGAGGCATCCCTGCCCGCTCCGCCAAGTACGCGATTAACGCGTTCGACTCCCGCACCAGCTGCTGCACCTCGGCGAGCATGCGGGCATCGCCCAGCATGGCCGCCTTGTCCAGGTAGTCGCACTTCTTGCAGCGGTAGCTCTTGCGCACCTGCTGCGAGTTGTCCTTGGACATCGTGTGGTGCCAGTTAGGGCCCAGGCCGCTGCCCCCAACGTGCGTGTGGCTGCTGCCCGTGTCGATCGCCCCGGGGGTGGCCGCCCCCCCCCCGCCAGCACCAACCGCACCCGCCACAGAACCCGGTGCCCCCAACGCCACCGCCGCGCCGCCCTCCTTGGACAAACCCGAGGGCACAGGCGGTTTCGACCCGTTGCTGTTCTGGCGACCGGGGAGGGACTCCTCCATGAGCTTGTACGTCGCCGTGACTTGGTTGAACGAGTTGTTCCGCAGGCTGGCGACCACAATGTCTGGGTCAAACCCATAGGGGACCATCGACTCGAGGACCTCAGGGCTGATTGTCAGCCCCGTGAGCGTGCGTGAGGGGCCGATGGAGGGGCCCATGCGCTCAGACGCGGCGAGCGTGGGCAGGCGGCCGTTGTCGTTCACCCACGGGTGGTTCATGATGCCCACCATCGAGATGCGTTCGCCAGGTTTATTGCGCAGCATGCGGCGGATCAGGTCGGAGCAGTCGGGGGAGATGTGAGCTGGGAGGCGGTAGTTGCCCGCGATCACCAGCGCGGGGTCCGTCTGGAAGGGCATCGCGGCCGTCATGAGCGTGTACAGCATGACCCCCAGCGACCAGATATCGCATTCAGGTCCCAGGGACGCTGACCCAGTGAGAACCTCGGGGGACGCGTACGCGGGCGTCCCGCAGAATGTGTTCATGCGCGCGGCCGGCTGGAGAAACGTGGACAGCCCGAAGTCGACCAGCTTGACCTCGCCCTGCTCGTCCAGCAGCACGTTCTCCAGCTTGAGGTCGCGGTGGAGGACGTAGTTGGCGTGGCAGTGGTCCACCGCGGACAGCATACCTCGAAAGAGCTTCCGCGCTTCCTCCTCCGGGAGCCCCGCCGAGCGGCTGTTGGCGACATGGTCGAAAAGGTCCCCCCCCGACACATACTCCATGACAATAAAGGTCAGCCGGGGCGTCCGGATCACCTCGTACATCTTGGCAATGTTCTTGTGGCGCAGCCGGCGCAGGACCTCGATCTCGCGCTCCACCGTCGAGTTGCCCTTGTTCTCCGTGACCTTGAGCGCGACGAACCGGCCCGTGACGCGGTGCGTGGCGAGGAACACGACGGCAAAGGAGCCTACTCCGAGAAGCTTCCCGACGCGGTAATGCCCCACGTACTGGCCCAGGGTGTCGAGGTCGACGGGAATTGGCATGTCGTTCGTCTGGAACTTGTGCTTGAGCTTCTGCTCCGCGTGCCTGATCGAGACCGAGTAAATTCTGCCCTCCGTCGAGCTGGGGTACTCGGTAGTCTCGACGAGGACGTGGAAGGACGAGCCGTCCGCGTGCGTCGCGGTGAGGCGCATCATCCCAAACGTGGTGCTGTCGCGCGCCTGGAGGGTCTCGACCGAGAGCGTCGGGATGAGCATCTCAATGTTCTTGCCGACCAACGGCGTGATGTCGCGGTACCCGAAGAGGTGGAGGAGTGCCGAGTTGGCGGATTGAATGGTCCCCGTGGAGTCACAAGTACACAGGCCGCGAAGCTCGAGGGTCTCTAGGTCCTCCACCGTCGCGATGAACACGCTGCCCCCGTTGGCTTGTTCTTCGGTCGACACGACGAGCGAAATGGGCATCGCGTGGCCGCTCTTTTTCATGCCCTCCAGGTTGCGGCTTGTGGAGGGGGAGACAGGTGTCACCGCGGCCTTGACGTAGCGCTGGAAGAAGGCGTCTGGCTGGGAGCCGTACTTGGGCGCGACGATGGTCGCCAGGGGTTTCCCGAGCACGTCCTCGGGAAGGTAGCCGAAGATGTCCACGAACATTTTGTTCACGGACATGATCTTCCCGTTGGCGTCCATCACGATGCGCGCGGCGGTCTCCTTGCAGCGCTCGATGAGGCCCACGAACAGGATGGCGCCGTCCACGTCCACGCGGCTCACGGCCAGGCGGAAGGGCAGGATGGCGCCGTTGCGGTGGATCCCGTCCACCCGCCGGGATGTGCCGATGATGCGGGCAGCGCCCGTCTTCAGGTAGCGGGCGATGTAGTGCTGGTGTAGTGACTTGAAAGGCTCTGGCATGAGCACGTCCACGTTGTTACCCACGAGCTCCTCGGAAGAATACCCGAAGAAATTCAGACACTTGATGCTGGCACTTAGGATGGTGCCGGACTCGTCAATGGTCACCACCATCGTGTCATCACGATGGGTAGCGTCCATCTTCGCAACGTCCGTTGACCGCTGCTTTCAAATATAACAAGCAAATGCCTCGCCCCCTTATGGCAGCAACTCGTCCATTCTCTAAACTGCCCGCGTCCTTCGCTTGTCTAACGCCATGGTGCCGCGAGCTCGCTACTGCATTGAAGGCGGAGTGGCCCGAATTCAATTCCTACTCTTTATTCTTCAAACAAAGCCTCTGCTCGTCTACTAACTAGAATTGCTGACATACAGCGGGCGCATGGGGCTCTCATCCTTGCGCGCGACCTTGGCAAGGCAATGCGCTTTCCTAGTATCCGCTTCGCACTGAGAGATGGCCGCAACAAAATTTTTGTTTCCACGCCACGCACGCGGGGAACACAATCATTGGGAAGCCACAGCTAGGCAAAGCCCAGCAGCGCGGTCCGCGGGGCAAACTGATATGTGCTGGCGGTACAGTAGCCGAAGTGCGGAGGCAGGCATCCAGTGGTAGGCAGGTACAGGTGTAGCGCCCAACAACAAGTTGCATCACTTGCATGAGCTGTTGTTGTTGTTGTATGAGGTATGAGCTGAGTAACAAGGCGATTACCCTGAACGGACAACAACTCACGCATTCTTGTACGGCGCCGTCGCAAATTGGTACTTGGTGGCGCCGGCCGCCGGGCTCCCTGATATCCATTCAAGACGGTCCTTCGAAAACGGTACGTGCGGGCGGGGCGATGGGCGGGGCGCGGTGGTGGCAATAATTGACCGGTGGTCCCTGGGTGGTCCAAGATTCTCTGCCTCATTATTGGTATTCATGTCAGTGGTGACTACTGTACTGACTGGTGAGTTGAGTTGAGTTGATTACTGCTGTACTGTAGTGTATTCCCATTTGGCCATTTCCCGCGCCGGCTGCCCGATGCCGGCAGCTGCCTGGCATGCGCTAGCTCTCGCATGACAGATTCTGATCAGGCACGCCGCAATAAAAAAAAAAAAAAAGTGAAAACCACTTGCGTTCAGTGCCGGTCCGCGGAAAACGCGGAAAAACGCGATCTGCAAATGAATCCGACCGGAATCGACTGAACTGGGGGCATGACAGATTGTTTGTTTGTTTGTTTATTTATTTCCCACGCCGTGACGAATTGTATGATTTGTATCGTTTGACTGGCTCCTGGCGACGGAACAACACAAAGTATGGGACCCGGGCCCTAACAATGATGCCCCCAGCCAGCCCACCGACTGGAAGCCGTCTTTCATGCACTCATGGGGATGAATACCGTAGTGGCTGAAATCAAATTGCAAATAAATAATTTTTCGAGGGTTTTTTTGCATGGTTTTGACACTTTCATGGGAAAGTCCAGCCCGGGTTAGGTAAACTTCGAGCCCGGGAGCTTGTTTATATTAGGGCACCTAGTTCAGTGTCTGACTTGGATTCTAACCTATCAAGTACATTAATTACCCACCAAGCGCAGTTCCTATCTGACAATTCCACTCCACTGTCTAGCTGCGCCGCGGCCTGCAGCCAGACTGAACAGGTGTAGCGCCTGGCTCCCCGTTTTCATACTTTACGGGGTAAATTGAAGTATTATTTTAGCACTTTTCGGGGGGTCATTCGAAAATATTTATGCGCGATTTGATTTCAGCCACTACGGTAAGGTCTTTACACTCATGCCGGACGCCGATATATCATTCAGTACAATGGCTACCATGGTCGCAGGGCGCGCCTTATTAATGCGGGCACCCCAATTTAGGCACAACTAGGTGCTTGGCTATTTGTGGCATACCTGGGTTAACTTAATTGGTATATGGAAATTTAAAAAAAAAAACACCCATTTCACCGGAATTTGTACTGTAGGCAAGGGGGGTGTCCAAAACAAAAATATCAGACACTATGCTGAAATTTTCCAAAAGTTGGCCCTTGGACCCTACCTACCTAGCACGTAGGCGCTATACCTAGCAAAACCCTGAGGTCCCAAGGGTTATAGGCTAGACACTCCCGGCCCGTTAGGCTCGAAACACACGCCCTGATCAAGCATGCTGTTTCCGGCCCCACCGTCTAGGTCATCTAGTCGCTCCACACGTAAGCCAGCCATAATTTCAATGCACAAGGATACACATTTCCATCACCATTCATCTTCATCATCCTGAACGACTCGAAAACGCGGAAAAGATAACGACAGGCTCGAGCTACCATGGTCCGGATTCTCCCGATTTCTGGCCTGCGCTGGTTGTCTCTTTGATAATTTCAATGCACAAGGATACACATTTCCATCACCATTCATCTTCATCATCCTGAACGACTCGAACACGCGGACAAGATAACGGCAGGCTCGAGCTACCATGGTCCGGCGCGGATTCTCCCGATTTCTGGCCTGCGCTGGTTGTCTCCTTGATACACATTTCCATCACCATTCATCTTCATCATCCTGAACGACTCGAACACGCGGACAAGATAACGGCAGGCTCGAGCTACCATGGTCCGGATTCTCCCGATTTCTGGCCTGCGCTGGTTGTCTCCCGTCCTTGATAGGGGTCGACCTAGGGAGCAAAATGATCATCAGCTCCGCGAGCTCCGCTACCGTTTGAGCAAATTGGTGTATGGGAAAATTCCGGTTTTCTGAAAAGGGTCGTTGGCCGGCGCGTGGCGATGATACGGCTGGCACGGCACGGCGTTGGATAGCCGAAGCCTTGTAGAGGACAACGAGCCCCCCCCAGTGGGGAAGCGCCCGCGTGTGCAATCCCGCGGGAGGCACGCTAGATAGCTCCCCCTAGGGCAGCGTGCGGCTGCCTAGCTAGATGTTGTAGTTAGAATGTTGTTAGATAGATGCAGTATGTAGCCAATGTAGATAGATTAGACCGGTAGGAATGTTTGCACCCATCCATCCATCCATCGGGGTTAATGCTCCGTGACTCCCCAACGGGAGCACGAGTCTAATTAATTAATTAATTAATTAATTGTAGTGAGTGGTGGCAGACGGCAGCATACTTCCGTGCCTAGGGGCAGCACCATCTTGCGGGCAACCCCCCCCCCTCTATGGTACCTGCCAAAATTTTGACTGCAGATTTGGGTTCAGCTCGCCAAGTGCTACAGGTATCAGTTTGTCCGTCAAACCGTTTCAAAATTCCGACCATACAGGGAGCTACAGTCATTCACGCCTTAAGTTGGGTTGGCTTAAGTTGGGTTCACGCCTTAAGTTGGGTCGAATTGAATTCCGGCGTTCTAAGTTCAAAGTACTTCAGAATACTATGTTTTAGTATCTTTAGTTCAAATTAGTAGAATTTAGTGGAGTCATTCACGCCTTAAGTTGGGTTCACGCCTTAAGTTGGGTTGACCCCTCAAAAACCACGAACCCAACTTAAGGCGTGAATGACTGTACTGTAGCAGAAAATCCAAGTGTCTTGTTGTACAGCTGTAAAAAAAACATATCGGCCCGGCACCCTACCTACCTACCCTTTAAGTTAACGGTTTTTGAGGCTCTGTAACTTCTAACCTAGAGACCCCCTGGGGTTGCGACCAGTGGCAAACATGCTTGTTTTCGCGAGATCTACAGTACAGTACTCGAATCCAGCATGATGTCAATTTTCTTGTTTTTGGACACCCCCCTTGCAGGCCTTGCTGTAGGTATCGTATACCCGGCCGGCCAATCAGCAGCCAAGGCAGTGAGGGGCCTTTATCAGGATTTGGGGGGCAAAAAGGGGTCTCGGGTAGACCTGGCTGACACCAAATCGACGCAGAGCGATATGCTATGCCGGGCGATTTTATCGTCGGGTATACCCTACTGTACAATCTTTCGACGTCTTGCCCCTGGATATCGCTGCTCTCAGGCAAAATTCCCTGTTCTTTACGTTCATTGATTGAGAAAATTATCACTAGTGCTCTCTCAGTCCGACTCCTAGACAAACCAATTCTCATTCGATTTCCATGGCTGCTACCTCTCTGTGCTATGGAGTTTGTGGTACTGCTTGGGCAGGCTGCCATGCAGCTGCCGGCCTGGTAGCTGGCACGATCGTGGCATCACCCGCAGCTCCTGCCGCCGCGCTCGCATGCAATGCGGCTCTCAGCACGTGCATGTCGGCTTGCGTCGCGACGGGCTTTGTAGAGACGGCCGCTGCTGCAACAGTGGCGACCGCAACCGTCGCCACAGGAGGGCTGGCCGCCGTCGCGGCAGCCGCGGCAGCGGTGGGAGGAGGTGCACTGTGGGCTGCAAAGGCGTACCTTACGGGGGGCTGGTTTTAAATGAGCAGATCCCTTGCCGTTAATCCCTGCATGTTACCAGCTAGATTATGCATCCCGACGTATACGTACGCAAGTACTGTTGGTGATATGGAGTCATGCATATCACCAGTTGCTGGTGGACAAGCCGAACAGTAAACCCTACCTTGAGCGGCCAGCAAATCGTGTTAACGATTCGGCAGCTGTGCGGCCATGAAGAAGCTGGTTAAGTTTATACCAGAGTTTCGACAATCGAGAGTTAATTCCATCATGTTCGACCAGCTGCATGCAGTGGATGCTTGAATTCGATCGCCAAGACTGATCCTGATTGTCATGATGCCAAGACAAGCTCCTTTGACGAGTCTTACGCAACCACGCGGTTGATCACCGCAGCTATCTTTTCGGCGGCAAGCAGGCCATGGACGCTGGACGACCCCCGTCCAGCAGCAGCAGCGCCGCGACATGTGGCCGGAATACCTCCGCCACAAGCAAGACCCCCAGTCAAGCCCAAGGTCTTCTGCAGCGGGACGCGGAATGAAAAGAGACAACAAACGTGATATATAACAACAAACGTGATAAATGGTCAACAACCAGATGTGGAAGCCCCCCCCCGGGATAGATTAGCAGCCATCGTTGTATCCTTTCATAGCCACGCCATGTATACGTGACGCATATTACCTGAACATTTCTTGGGCATGTCATGTACAGCGCAAAAGCATATTGGATGGAATAGCCACGAATTAATTAATTAATAGACACGTGATTGCATCACGTGAGCAGAAGTCCTCAGTGGGAGGGGAACATGGGATGGAATGGATTAATTAATTAATTAATTGATTATTAATAGACACGTGACTGCGTCACGTGAGCAGAAGTCCTCAGTGGGAGGGGAACATGGGATGGAATGGATGGTGTAAGCTATCTAGTGTCTATTAATTAATTAATTAATTAATTAATTAATCTAGGTCCTAGTTACAGGGGTGTGGGCACTGAGGCCCGAATCGCTATGAATGCCATACGCGGTCACACGTGGAGCCCCCACAAACTTGGGGGTGGTCTCCTTCATCACTACTTGCCATCTATCCTTGCGTTACTACCATCTGCCTCCATATTACAGACAAACCAGGAGGCTGCCCGGGTGTGAGCCCGTCACGTCTAGTGTAGCACATGTCCATGCCGAGTCTATTGATCACGAAAAGTCCACGGGTGGCGGCCCTGCCGCGCGCGGCCTGGGGCACGCCAGGTGAGGACATTGTAATTGCGGCGCGGTCCTCTACCGCCGCCTCTACCTAACCCACGTCTAATCGTACCTAAGCTAGTGAGGCCGTTTGTAACTACACCCTGGGCGAAAGATGGACGTGACGACCCCGATCTCAATGCGTTGACATATGTGTGTTTATAATATGCCATTAACCACTCAAACCAAGACCCTTTCAATTCAGGATTTAACGAAGGTAACACCTAAACTGCCGTGACCCTAGCTAAAATGTGTTACAATCCATAACACACGCCGAGTGCCAACACGAGGGGTAGAACGTGCATAAATTATCACTAACGGTCCGGCAGGCTCGGGCCGACATGGCCCTCGCACGCATGATGCACGCTGGTCCACTACATCTACAAGAAGGATAAGGCCGAGTTGAGTAACTCTATAGAGCCCTAGGATCTGGCTCTAAGTTCCCCATAGTTATTCTAGGACTTCAGGCCTAGACTATCAGTACACGTGGCGTTGGCCCCGTCTCCCAATTGGGATACGGACATGGACGGTGGTGTAGTACACTGGACATATCTCTACTAGGGTTTAGATCCGCACGTGCCATATTGGGCACGTGGGTGCTAGATATTAGCACTGAGATGTGTAGGGCACACGCACGTGGGTATTCACGTGGTAGGGTTTATGAGCTGTGATGCAGACCACAAGGTGGTTGCAGTGCTAGTCCTGTACGGAGGTCCTAGGGGAGGTCCAGGACCATCCACTGCTGTTAGGCAGTCGGTGCCTGTGGGCATCGGATCAGTCCTAGCTGGAGTAGATCTAGCTGTACGGAGCCAGCACCTCATTGGTTAGCACTAGTGCAGGATAGCTAGGTTACCCTAACCTACGTGCCCATGCAAGCCAGGTTGGTAAGCTTGCATGGATTGATATATGCCAGCCATGCATTGCATAATCAAACACACGTTCGCTTTCATTGCACAAGTGCATTAACTTGCATTAATAAAAACTCTCACAGTTTTTATACTACTCTATCATTTTAAAATGTCGAACGTTTCCGATCACGATGGCTCGTCTGAGTCGAGCCTGTCACCGTCGTCCGAAGCTTTGGACTACCGGGCGGCAGTGAGGGGCCGGCAGGGTAGGGGTGATCACGCTGGCAGCGATGCCGGCAGTGGTCGCTCGTCCTCGGACGAGGACCCGCGGTACCTGGATCAACTGACGTCGAGACCGCCGGTATACAATGTCTGGCGCCCCAATGCACCACCGGCTGAAGGGCAGCCCACGGCACCCGAGTTGGTTACTGGGCCGGGGAGGGTGGTGCCGGTTCTAGGGGATATCCCGTCGGATGGCTACGACGAGGATGAAGACTTCGTGGATCTCGAGTTGCCTGAGGACAGGGCGCAGCGAGAGGAGCTGCTCCGCCGAGAGGCAGAACGCCTTCGGCAGGAGGCCCAGCTGCGCAAGGAGCTGGAGCAGCAGCGCGAGCTGGAGGCTCAGCGCGAGGCTCAGCTGCGGGCGGAGACTGAGATAGACAGGATAGCCCGGGAGCTCGCGGAGAGGCAGCGGGAGCGGGATCGAGTGGCTAGGGCAGGCTTGCGCGCGGGACCGACAGGTGCGCGCGAGGCGCCCCCCTACGTGCTACGCAAGAAGAACGAGCTCTTCACCTTTGCTCACAGGCGCACAGCGCGCAACTTTCGGCGCATGGCAGGGGATGTATTGCAGGAGACAGACTCCTCGGTCGAGATGCAGCCAGGAGCGCGGGGTGAGGAACTGGTTCTGATGGACCCGGCCATGGTCGAGGCGGAGAGACTGGCCAAGATCGAGTACACCCGACATTGCCAGCGTAAGGCAAAGCGGGCGATGGTCAGGTCCATGGCAGAGAATAGCTTGGCACGGGAGCGTGCAGCCAGGGAGGCACAGCATCGGGAGCTGCGCCGACTTCGGGCGAAGGCGCACGACGCCACGGAGAAGACCCGGCGTCATCAGGCGCGCTTGGACGCAGCCATGAAGCGGTCGGAGGCGGCACTGGCAGCGATGGTGGGCCCGGCTAGGAGGGAGCAGGAGGCCAGGCTGGCGAGGAAGAGCAGGCGGAACGCACGCGCCCTGGACAGGCGCATGCGGAAGGAGGAGAGGGCACTCCGCCGGTATCAGGAGGCGGCCAGGACCTGGGCGCTACAGGGCGAGTTCGGCGACGCCATCCGTTTGAGCGCGGTCTGGCGCCCCATGAGCCGTTGCCCGAGGACGCGGTACTGGACTTCATGCGCACCCCGCAGCCAGCCCGAGCACAGCGAGGAGCGGCCTTGTTAAACGCGCGTGAGCGCGTACGCGCTGGTGCAGACACACCCCACCCCCCACCCCCCACACCCAAAACCACTTTGCAGACCGACACGGACTTGGAGCTGGACCGCATCGCTGCACTACTCCACCAGGAGCTGGACGCAGCGGAGGCCAACCCGACCAAGCGGGCGCGGGCAGCAGAGGCAGTAGAGCAACTGCTGAGGGCCGCCAAGCGGGTACGCCAAGGAAAGTGGCAGGCGGGGTGTGGACCATCATCTACGCCCCAGCGGTCGCATCCAGAGGAGGATGGCGACGAGGGGAAGGACGGGGGAGCACCAGGGGGAGGGGCACCCTCCAGCACCGGGGGTATGGCGGGCGGCACCAACGCTGGCGCGACAACCCAGCAGCAGCAGCAGCAGCCACAGCATCAGCAACAGCAGCAGCAGCAGCAGCAGCAGCAGCAGCGGCAGCAACAGCAACAGCAACCGCAGCAGCAGCAGCAGCAGCAGCAGCCTCAACCACAAGCGGCTGTCGCTGTACCACAGCGACCCAGGTTTGATGCATCCCGTAGGGAAGATAGGATTACCTTCCCAGGTCTAGCTGAGGGGTTTGTGCAGGAGGATGCACTTGAGTTTCTTTTCAAGATAGAACATTCCTGGTCCCATGATAACATCCGTGATTGGTTTCCTGCTCTTAGGGTGTCTAACACGATCCACCAATCTGCACCTAGCATAAAACAAATGGTACAGATGTATGAGAGGAGGGCCAGCACACCTGGGGCAGAGGAGGTGCAAATCTTCACAGAATTCATAGCAGACCTAAAAGGGCTGTTGACCAAGGGGGAACACCTGCAGGCTCTCAAGGGGTTCAACTGGTTGGCCTCGTACAAAGTCAACAAGTCTGACTACGTACGTGACAACAAACAGTATGTCCTGTACATAGACAGGGACGAGGAGTTGAAGAAACTCAACTCTAAGTACCTGATCCATCAGTGGCTCACCAAAGCTGAGCTGGACAAGAACACCAATGCAGTTCTGCTGGCTGGCCTTAAAGACAAGTGGGATGATTTTAGGGGGGCCATGTTGTTCATTCAGCAGAGCCTAGAACCCTTCTCCACTGTCAAGGAACCCAAGGTTAACAAGGTCCAAGGGGGGGGTAGTCAGGACGGTGCAGGTCCTAGCAGGAAGAAGCTCATCAAGGAGGTGGTAGCTCAGGTCAAGGCGGTGTTCAAGGGTCCCCAGCAGGTAAGAAGGCAGGGGGGTCATCCAAGCAGCAGGGGAAATCAGACAAGGGGGGAAAGGGGAACCCAGGCAGTAAGGCAGGGCCCTCCCAGGGGCCTAGTCAGAAAGGTAAGCCTCATGACTCCACCCTGTACTGCACCAGGTGCTCATGCAAGGGGCATGAGAGGGATGATTGCTGGAAGGGCAAACCCGAACTTGGATCTGATGTGGATGTGTGCCCAGGTTGCTGGGAGCCCCGCCACCCGTTACCTGCAGGGGGACGCTGCAACAAGCCCAGGAAGGGAGCCTCGACGGGGCGCCCCACAAACAAGCCAGCACTCAGGACGACTGTAAGTCTCCTGTACCCTGGTTTCTCAATGGCCGTGTACCTCTATTTGCTCTGTGTTGCCTGACAGTGAGGAAGTGGATTGGGACCTGGCTTATGACATGACGTTAGCACAGGTGGCCCAAGATCCCACTATAGCCTCCTTAGACGCAGCAGCAGATAAGGTTATATCCTATGCCAGGTTAGCCCAACAGCTACACAAGGCAATGGGGCATGAGGCAGTGGCAGAAAGGCTGGCCAACAAAATTGATGGCCGTGACCTGGAACAGATGTGCAGGCATGTCAGGAAGCACTGTGAAGCGTGCCAACTGCATGCACCTAAACCCAAGAGATGGCATGTGGCCACCCCACCACTGGCTAGAGGAAAGCTTGTAGGGGATGTGATACACGTGGTGAAGGACACGGTGTATTACTTGGTCATCAAAGATGCCTGGTCTAGGTTTGTGGTGATAGAACCCTTGCCAGGCATGGCCAATGAACAACTGCACAGAGCCCTGCTGATTGCACTAGCACGGTATCATCCTCAGGAAAAACTGCTGGATCAGCAGTTCACGTGGATACAAGATTATCCTGATCTGCCCAAGATAGACATTGCTGGGGCTCAAGATCATGAACGCCAGGGGATGATTGAACGTACCATGCGTGCTATCAGGGACCTAATAAAGAAAAATGAGTCCAGGACAGCAGAGTCTGGGAGCTATGCTGATAGGACAGCGTGGGCAGCTGAGGTGTGCAGAACTCTGAACACCAAACCCCTCATGTCTTCTCCTTTTGGTGAAATCACACAATTGGCCTGCAATCAGGTAGCTACTCTCAGGAGGTACTAGACCACTACAACACGCAAAGGCAACACTTGGCCAAGTTGCTGGCAAAAAAGGATAAAAGTAATGCCAGGCCTGTGTTTGAAGTGGGGGATCAGGTACTCTACTATAGGGAGGGGAAGGGAACAAAGCCCACTCTGGTAGATGGCATGGTCCAGCTGAAATCATCAGGTTGTCAGAAACAGGTGACACGGTGACTATTCAGCATCACAGAGAGCGAATGGTTGGCAAGCATAGACTGAAGCTTTATTACCCTCCTTTGGCAGACGTGTCAGGGGTAGAATTCTTGGACATGGATTCAGAGCCTCAGTCTGGTGGGTTGGTCTCACCCAGTGAACTGGCCAGGGACATAGCTGATGCAAGCAACACAACCATAGACGCTCCTGTGTTCCTCAGTGGTGCAGCCCCACCACAGCCCACTGGTCCACTGGGCAGGAGGAACGTGCACTGGATGAGCAGCAGGTCGCTCCTCCCTCATCTCAGGAACAGCCACAGAAGCAGCAGATCCTGTTGTCCCCAGGAATAAATTTGCTGAGGCTCTAAAAGCTCTACATAGAGCACACACTGCCAAGGCACAAATGGCAGCAGGTGCAGCACAAGTCAATGCTGTGGGTGAATCTAACCAGGATCCCAGTATTCTGGCAGTAGACACACAGGCACAGGTGAGCATCATCAGTGCACAAGCTGTATCTGGCCTAAGTCTGCAACGCTCGCCCTGGGCTAGAGTGTCAGATTTTTCAGGCAAAACAAAAATGGCAGTCAAAGGCCAAGTGCTAATTCCCATTCTGGGTGTGCCCACTCCCTTCCAGGTAGTAGAGGGCTACAAGGGGAATGCACTGCTGGGGGAACCATTTGTCTCATACCCTGGAGTAGTCATCTCAGCTGGGAGGTTGAGTGTGACTGGGGTGGGGCAGGTCACCCTGGACCATTTAAAATTCCTTTAACACAGATCAGTGATGGCCTGGAAGCAGCCATCAATGCTGTCAACATAAAATACCTCCCAGGTCAGGAACCCTGTGTTGATTCCCTCATTCATTCTCAGAAGCTACACCCCTCTGCGTTTGGGCTTGGTAGATGGGACATTGCGTCCATGTCTCCCTTGTCCTATGATGATGTGGTCAAAGACTGTCAAACGCAGATTGGTTTTCTGAAATGGATGGAAGCCTTTAACAGGGCTAGAGAGGAATGGGTTTGTCCTGATCCACGTAGTAAGTCCCAGGTACCACCTGTAACACCGATTGAGGCACTGCCACAAGGGGCCAGAAAGCTCAGACTGAAGTTTGTCTGCAAGCATAAACCCCAGGCAGATGGGACACCTCCCATTTTTCATGCCAGACCTTGTGTCACGGAGTTCAGGGGCTCCACTGAGCTAACAGAGGCTGAACTGTATACCCCTGGTATTCAGCAGACGTCTCTTAAGGTCCTGTTGGCCACTTTCCTTCACCATCTGAATGCTGGTAAGGACTACGTGTGTAAAGCCACTGACATTAAACGAGCCTTCCCTGACATAGCCCAAAAGGTGTGGAGGGGTCAAGTCTATGTGGTAAACACTCCCAAAGTCTGGTCTGGGGACATCAAGGAACCTCATCTAAGGCCTAACTTGGGGGTAGAAGGGCTTCAGTCAGCACCTAAAATTTTTAGGCTGTCTGCCCAAGAGGTCTTCCTGAAGCTGGGGGCCCAGTATGATGATATTGACCCTTGTTTCTTCACCATCCCTCATCCTGCTGGTATGATGATGTTTGTGTGGCATGGGGATGATCAGCTCATTACTGGTCCCAGGGCAGCTGTGGAGGATTTCATTGCTCAAGTGTCTGCTAGCTTTGAATTAGGCAAGCAGCTGGAGCTGGGGAAAGATCCTGTCAAGTTCTGTGGCATCATTCTGAACCTGTTTAAGGAGCAGAAGGAGTGGGTGTGTTCTCTCAAAGCATCCCCTGAGTATGTCATGTCTTGCAAAGATGTTCTTCCCTCTGACATCACTCCTGATCTCTGTCCCACTATTAGGGGTAAGCTAGGTTGGCTGTGTGCCACTTGTGCTCCTCATCTGGCAGTGGTCAGCAGAGTGGATGATGATGTCCTCATGGAGGTAGGGTCTAGGGCTATTAAACAGGTGTTGCATGATGGCCCTCCCCTTATTCTTCATGCCTTGGATCTGTTCCAACCCATCCACATCACATGCATGATGGACAGTTCCATGGAGTCACGGGTAGTCACTAAGGTACAAGCCAGAGAGGCAGGTCTATTTATGTTGTCTAACCCCACTGGCAAGCAATCTTTGGTTTCCTGGTTCAGCAGACTCCACAAGCGCAAGGCAGTCAGCAGCAATGTAGCAGAATGCCGTGCTGTGGTATCAGCTGTGTTGCATGCCAGGTACTTGAACCATCTGCTGGTGTGGTTGCAGCATCAGGCTGGTAGTTATGCTGGTGTCAAATCCCATCTGCTGACTGACAGTCAATCCCTTCTCTCTTTCCTGGACAACCCCTTGGCTGTGCACACCGATTTGGACTGGATTGTCCTCAAGCAGGAGTGTACCTATCTGGAGTCCAAGACTCACATCCGAGACCCTGACAATGCAGCAGATGCACTCACAAAAGTGCCACAGGCTGCAGGGCCTCAGTACAGAGTCCTATACACGCTGATGAACCCATATAACGGCAGAGGGTGAAGTGCCTCAGCCTAGGGCTATTAGCACCAGATAGGAGGGTGGTCATGGGGTGGCAGGGTCTGAAGTGTCCCACCCGTAAGACTCTCTTTGCGTCATTAAAGATTGAGGTCAGAAGGGTCCTCCTTTATTGATGGCTTGTTCTTTGTCAATAAAACGTGTGGTCATATTTTTCTGACAATGGTTTTCCCAACACAGGCACCCAACCAGTGGGGATGTTGTATCCAACACGGAGGAGCTATGGGCGCTTTTATAAATGCATCTCTTTCAGTGTCCTGGTTGTCCCTGTGGGGAACCTTGCTTATCAGTAGTGGTTGGCATATGAGTGGGTTGTGGGAAGAGTCTTCCCCTCACTCCCCAAAGAAAAGTAATAATGGGAGTTATTCTAGGGCTTCAGGCCTAGACTATCAGTACACGTGGCGTTGTCCCCGTCTCCCAAGTGGGATACGGACATGGACGGTGGTGTAGTACACTGGACATATCTCTACTAGGATTTAGATCCGCACGTGCCATATTGGGCACGTGGGTGCTAGATATTAGCACTGAGATATGTAGGCACACGCACGTGGGTATTCACGTGGTAGGGTTTATGAGCTGTGATGCAGACCACAAGGTGGTTGCAGTGCTAGTCCTGTACGGAGGTCCTAGGGGAGGTCCAGGACCATCCACGTAGTGCTGTTAGGCAGTCGTTGCCTGTGGGCATCGTATCAGTCCTAGCTGGAGTAGATCTAGCTGGACGGAGCCAGCACCTCATTGGTTAGCACTAGTGCAGGATAGCTAGGTTACCCTAACCTACGTGCCCATGCAATCCAGCTTGGCAAGCTTGCATGGATTGATATATGCCAGCCATTGCATAATCAAACACACGTTCGCTTTCATTGCACAAGTGCATTAACTCCCATGTCCGTCCGCACGCCTTCCGCTAGCGTCCGCTAAGCCGCCGGCTATAATCCGGCGGTCCGATGCGGTCGACCGGTCTAAGGGCGGCGCCTAGGGCCGGCGCCACCTAGGCCCCAGTCCGGGGCCTTATCCGGGTCGGTACGGACAGCTAGCCTGTCCCACGGTTACGGCTAACCGGATAGGCTTTGCTGGCTAAGACATAAACCAGTGGTTGGCCAGCTCCGACAGCAGTTCTCTGTGTTCACCTTCTCCCAAGCTCAACGCAGTTCTCTGTGTTCACCTTCTCCCAAGCTCAACGTGACCGACCGCCATGCATAACTCACCCTGTGTTGCTAGCATTCACGAGTATTTTGGTAGTAGTTTTTTTGCTTGTCCTGACCATACCCTAGCCACGTTGGACGGTGCCTTGGGCCCGTCGGCGGGTCACTGGTCCTAATAAAATGGGTCACCTTTTGTCTGGTGGCATAGTTGGTTTTTTTTTTTTTCTCGATCCTTATTACATCACTATTCATGTGTGATCACAAGGGCGCGGGTCGATACCGTGGTGATTTTGACGGCCTTGAGGCCCCCTTGAGTTCCCTACCTTAGAGGGTTTTGTATGGTCTGCATTTGATGTAATTATTTTGATAATTAATCAAAGAACAAAAGAGTATGTGGGAGTTGAGTAACTCTAGAGCCCTAGGATCTGGCTCAAACTAAGTTCCCCATGTCCGGCGTCCGCACGCCTTCCGCTAGCGTCCGCTAAGCCGCCGGCTATAATCCGGCGGTCCGATGCGGTCGACCGGTCTAAGGGCGGCGCCTAGGGCCGGCGCCACCTAGGCCCCAGTCCGGGGCCTTATCCGGGTCGGTACAGACAGCTAGCCTGTCCCACGGTTACGGCTAACCGGATAGGCTTTGCTGGCTAAGACATAAACCAGTGGTTGGCCAGCTCCGACAGCAGTTCTCTGTGTTCACCTTCTCCCAAGCTCAACGTGACCGACCGCCATAGCTTAGCCGGTCGGGGGCTTTAACTGGCCGGACCACCAATAAAGTACGCGGCGCCGCCGGCGCAAATGCACCGATGCGCCGAACTACCGTAACATACAACAAGGATCCAATAAACGTTGTCCACCAGTACTAGCTACACGTAAACCTAGGAAAGCCAGTAGTGTTAAAATAAAACATTCAGCTGGAATCGGAGTAAAGTTACGGTCTTGAAGACCTTCACACTTACACAGTAAACACACACACAAAACGTACACGACACACAATGACCGACAAGTGAGGACGGATGGAGTGTTGATTGCATGAACGGTACTTGGAATTAGAAAGTTAGTTTACTTTTATACTAAACGGAAGATTCTGTAGATTCTGTGTTCGAATTCAGAGTGAACCTACGAGCTCCAGATGTCAACACACAAAGTACTATGTACGAATGAGCTCCAGGTGGCAAACACACAATAACGCAACTAAAGAATCTATAACGCAAGTAAAGAATCTAGACTAACAGTATTTACAGGTTGCCATTTGGCATATATACAATATATACACTTGAGATTCTTGCGAGAAGATTCCTGCGAGGAACAGCTAGGGAATCTTTACGGATTGTACAAGTACAGATGTGATATGCTTAGTAGTACGTTCTGTTTTGCCAACGATTCTGGTAACCTAATAGTAATATCCCATTACCGCCAACGGTACCCTATATAAAACACTAGTGCTAGACGCCTAATAGTAATTTCCCATTACCGCCAACGGCGTCCTATTCATGGGGTCAGTGTATGATTCCAAACACCCCCCTTACTACTGACAGCATGATAACAGGGTGACCTGCTACTGTGCAGGACCAATGCACCCTTTACATGTGTGGGGCAAAACAGACACCCCCCTTGCCCGACACAGGTGGGCATTCTCAGAAATGGCTAAGGTGGCCAGCCACTAGGACTGGAAAAGCGCACCTGAGGGAACTAGAAGAGCATAGTTACTTGGAAAAGGAAGTTGGTTGATCAGGCCAGTACCCATTGAGTAACGTAGCAAACAAGTTCTAGTTCAGGGAACCAAGGCCTCCCAGGCCAGGTCAGAAACCATAAAACAGAGGTACATCACTGGCGTTCACGTCAGAAGAAGCCTGTGGAGTACCAGGAGTGTCCGTGGGGAGAAGGCCCTCCGTGAGATGAGCCCGAGGCGTGGAGCCCATGGGTGCCCTAGCGCGGCGCAAGGCGGGGTAGAGTTCCCAGCAATGGGACTCAACATGTCCAGGACGTTTGCAGTGCTTGCAGAGGAGGTTGGACTTGGGCCTGGTTGCATATGCCACGCCAGAGTGGTCGACCGTGTCAGGGGTGCTGGCAGGTGGCGTGCTGCGGGAACCGGTGGAGGGCGTGCCTAGGGCAGCCTTCTGCATCTTGAGGCGATCTTCAGCAAGGAAGATGGCGGCTCGATAGTCTGCCAGTGAGCAGGTCTTGGGGAGACCTATGGCCGCCAGGATAGGATGCAGTTCAGGAAGAAGACCGTCCTGGTTGTTGTCTCTGAACACGCCAGCGGTCATCTCTCCGTTTAGGGACAAGTACTGCAACCACTTGGTGTGGTTGACAGTCCAGTAGTCTCCTACTGATTGGCCCTGTTGCTGTTTCTGGGCTTGCAGTTGCCGGCGGAGATCATTCAGGAAGGAGACAGTGTGCTCCGGCTGCTCACAGTGCTCGCAGATCCACTTCCAGGCGGCGCTGCATGTGCGCTCCTCCAGTTGGGCGATTCCCAGGAGAAGCTCTCCATCAAAAATCAGGGTTAGCCCAGCATAGCCAGCAGCTTGGCGTTCTGGATCCAGGGTGCCATTCCCCAGGAGGTCATCTAGCATGCCCAGTCCTGCAAACATGGCACACACTCTCACTTGAAGAGGTTTCCAGAGGCTGGGATTGGTCCCGTCATAGGGATTAGGTTGACCCAGCAGTTTGCAGACGTTGATAATCTGGGAATGCTTGACTTTGTTCACAGCTGCCACAGTGGCCGCCATGATATGGATGCTTTAAGAGATTGAAAGCTTGGACAGAAATTGCGGAATTGGAAAGAAATTTCGGAATGTGCCTTGTGGGACCAAACGGACCACAAAACAACAAAGAAAACACAATATAAACGCTTATACAATATAAAGAAACGTGACACACTAGGGGAGCGACCCCTGAACACACACTCTGCTAGCAAAACACACAATGGACACACAGCAGTCCACGGAATGTATACACACAAAGGATTGCAGCAAAAGATGCAAACAATGCAACCTGTAGGGCTGCAAAGTAAACAAGAAAACGGATTATAAAACACGTGACAATCAACACCAGAAGGACTAGTTGTCCTCGTCAGATGGGTCGGCTGTATCCAGGTAATCCACCCAGCAACCGGTCAGTGCACGAAACCACTGACTGCAGTCTGAATCGTGCAACAACTTGCAGGTGCGGACCCAGATGTCGTCGTTGTATAGTTTAACACCAAAAGACGAATCCCGAAATGTAACTAAGGGGCGAAAACGCCACAGGTCCCTGTCTTCTCTAGCTCTGCTAAAAATCCGCTCAGAAGAACCCAGTAACTAACTGAAACGACTCTAGTATACAAAGCTTCTGAGCCAGAGAAAAAAGACCTGTGATAATCCCCTTTTTCGAAATGGTAATAGGACAGTTCAATGTATGACGTTTCGGAATAAATCAGGTCACTTACGTAAATGTAGCGTTGGTATTTGTTCATTGCGTTGGTAGGAAAAATCGACAACCTAGCGCACACGATACCATGTTAAAATAAAACATTCAGCTGGAATCGGAGTAAAGTTACGGTCTTGAAGACCTTCACACTTACACAGTAAACACACACACAAAACGTACACGACACACAATGACCGACAAGTGAGGACGGATGGAGTGTTGATTGCATGAACGGTACTTGGAATTAGAAAGTTAGTTTACTTTTATACTAAACGGAAGATTCTGTAGATTCCGTGTTCGAATTCAGAGTGAACCTACGAGCTCCAGATGTCAACACACAAAGTACTATGTACGAATGAGCTCCAGGTGGCAAACACACAATAACGCAACTAAAGAATCTATAACGCAAGTAAAGAATCTAGACTAACAGTATTTACAGGTTGCCATTTGGCATATATACAATATATACACTTGAGATTCTTGCGAGAAGATTCCTGCGAGGAACAGCTAGGGAATCTTTACGGATTGTACAAGTACAGATGTGATATGCTTAGTAGTACGTTCTGTTTTGCCAACGATTCGGGTAACCTAATAGTAATATCCCATTACCGCCAACGGTACCCTATATAAAACACTAGTGCTAGACGCCTAATAGTAATTTCCCATTACCGCCAACGGCGTCCTATTCATGGGGTCAGTGTATGATTCCAAACAAGTAGACTGTTTCAGAACGACTGAGACAAAGGACCTAATTTACGTCCGTAACTACAACAGATTGTTACGCGACGTAACACCTCCCCCCCCCCAAAGGTAGGGAGCCCTCTCGATCCCTACGCACAGGGAGGAAACCAAAGGGGTAGGAACAACCTAACGCACCCAACAAGAGCCAGTTATGGGATACACAGAGCCAGAATGCTCAGGCAGTGCCAAATGGCGTGTGACAGTGTGAACGACAAGACACCTTGGCATTAGGATAATGTGGCAAATATACTGCTGGCCAGCCGTCAACGATGGCTGGCCAGACTTTGCGTAAGTTAAACTAACTTACTGATCCTGGACGGACTAGCCTATCAGTTACAACCTGATCTAGTCAGTCCTAACATGACAACTACAGTCCTGGTACTGAGGTACCGGCTCATCACATACTGAGTATAGCCACGTGTCCATGCCACGACTGCTCTAGTCCAGCACCGTCCCAGTACCCAATTGGGTGCTGGCGGTGCTGACACGTGTCCACTTAGGCTACAGGCGGGAGACTTAGACTAACTCCCACTTTAAGTTTTATTTGGGTTTCCACAGAAACACACATAGCCCTCAAATGGACGCAGCCATTCCCAATTGTCTATCTACCTGGAAAAAGGCCTCAATTGAGGCCTTTTTATAAATTGGGTGTTGCATGTAATTACAATGAGCCAACAAACTTTATTCCAAATATGAGTGAAGGCCATGCATTATTATCATTGTTTTGGGGTTCCCAGCACTTAACATCAGTCATATAGCCCTAATACATATTTAATTATGATTTAATAAAACAGGGTGTCGCTGCGACGGCACCATCAACACAACATGACCATCGATACAAGCGACCAAAAGGCGTCAGTACTCAGTTCCATCTGCATGTAGCGTGTCTTTTGGACCTTACGAGGTTCCCCCACGACATGGTAAGCATGGCATCACATGGCATGCTCCCCAAGGGACCCCTCACACACACTTGCACGGCCGGGGCTGTCGCGCAGCACTGCAGGCAGCAATAGCCTGCCATGGGTATTGCACGTAACCATGAGGAATCCAAAGCCTCTATTACAAACACGCACAAGGATCATGCATTATAATGATAGGTGTGACCTTCCAAGCGCGTAGCTTCACTCACATAGCCCCAATATCTAGGTTGTTACGGTATATTATGACAGGGGTTTGCTGCCGCGGCAGCAGATGAACAGCACATGGCAAGATATACAAGCATAACTGGACAACATTTGCACAGCCTACTAGACCTCTTAGCTTGATTTTGGGCTTTGCAAGGGTTGCCTGAGACATGGCCAGCATGGCAGGAACTGCCATGCTTCTTATGGAAAGCAAACACGTCTACAAGGCGGGGGCCAGCCGCAGAGCACTGCACGAAGTACTATAACCAGCCTTACGTCACATCGGCACTAGGCGCCGATAGGCAGCTAAAAACTGACGATATCACAAGCAAATCGATGCCATTACCTTACTACCACCAGGACGCACTTACCTTTCACAACCCTCACACCCGGGATCACTAGGCACGCATATGCGCTGGCGCTGAACGTGCCTGCATTAGAAAAGCTGTTCAAGCTCGGCGTTTTCAAGTTGTCCGGAAGCGATGCAGCCCGCAAATCTGGCCGGACAGACGCTCCATGCGTCGTCCATTGACGTATGAAAGCGGCTGCAGCGGCCTCACCAGCGCTGTTCGCATAACGGCGCTCCCATAGCTGGGGGCGCGCGCGCGTTTATTGTCCGCATCCCAGTTTTTCCTAGTAGCTAAAAACACCCCTTCCTCTACCTACGGATCCACGCCAAAAGGCTCGAAAATAGCCAGTGCCCCTTTAGTCACGGCTGCCCCAACATCCCCCCCGCCGTTCCGCTAGTCTCTTCCCAGCATATCGAAGCACCGGCCTGCTGGCAGGCGCACTATCAACGCCAATTACGCCCCAGCTGAATTTCACTAACCTGGCATTCAGCACACAAATAACGACCCCACGAATTTAGAAATTGACTTTTGACCCATTTAGCGATCGGGCTAGCTTCACGGATAATTTATCTACCCAACGCGCTCCTTACTGGTCGAAATGATGCACGAACGTGGCCATACGGTCTATTTTACTCGAGGCCGCCATGGTCGTGCATTCGTGAAAATTCGTCGTCCGGTTGCACGAAAGTGGCCAAAATAGGTACTTTTCCACCTCACATATCTTTCAGTAACCGTCGACCCCTGTCGACCCCAACGGGTCAGGACGCTCAGCACATATACCAGATTCGCGCCACTGGGGCCGGACGACCCATAGGACCGGTCCTTCCCGCCAAAATTACCGTCCCCATGTGACCTTGGTGAAAAAGGCCTCAATTGAGCCAAAAGGCCTCAATTGAGGCCTCTGGGTAAATAGACACAATGCCTTAGAAAAACTGTCAGACAACCTACTAGGACCCCAAGGTCACCTCACACATGTACAAGAGATGCATTAAAAAGGCCCCATGTCTCAAGCATGGTTTCTTAACTGAGTGAGATGGGTGCTCAAGGCCCCAGCATGTCATGGTCATCCAAACAGGTATCCCAAAAAATTTATTCAATAAATAACACATTCATCATGTCCCAACTTTCTAGACCAGTGCTTCTCAGTGTCAGAAAACTACCCAGCTGCCACTGCAGCCTTTCAGCTGCAGTATTAGGCAGGGGGTCATGGGCTAACATGTACAATGTGCCAGTCACTTCAGACTGTGACCAGGGTTCATCAACCCATACAAGACCTGGTACTGTGGTCCTGCTGCCTGTGGCACCTTGGTCAGTGCGTCGGCAGCATTGTCTTTGTCCCTGACGTGGGCTTTAGACTCCAGGTACTTGCTATCCTGTTTTAGCACAATCCAATCCAGGTCCGAGTGAACAGCCAAAGGATTGGCAAGGAAAGAGATGATAGATTGAGAGTCAGTCAGCAAATGTGCTTTCACTCCTGCAGAGCTACCAGCCTGGTGTTGAAGCCAGACCAGCAAGTGATTGAGATACCTTGCATGCAAGACCGAAGATACCACAGCCCTGCATTTAGCTACATTGCTATACTCACAGCCTTCCTCTTGTGCAATCTACTGAACCAGGAGACTAGTGACTTCTTCCCACCCTTGTTATGCAGGAAAAACAATCCAGCCTCTCTGGCTTGAACCTTGGTAACTACCCTGTACTCCATTGAACTATCCATCATGCACGTACGTGATGTGAATGGGAGTAAACAGATCCAGTGAGTAAAGCATCAAAGGTGGACCATCATGCAATAACTGCTTGATTGCCCGTGCTCCTACCTCCTGTAGTACCTCATCATCTACCCTGCTCACAAAAGCCAGGTGGGGTGCACATGTAGCACATAGCCAACCAAGCTTGCCTCTAATGGTAGGGCACAAGTCAGGGGTGATGGTGGCAGGCAGGACATCCAGACAAGACTTAATGTATTCAGCAGTCTGAGGCCTGCATGGAACAAACCCAGCTGCCCTGCTGCTGCGCAACTCGATCAAGCATCATGCCACAGAATTTGACTGGCTCCTTGCCCAGCTCTAGCTGCTTGCCAATCTCAAAGCTAGCAGACACCTGAGCTATGAAAGCATCCACTGCAACTCTAGGACCTGAGCTTAACTGATCATCCCATGCCAGACAAACATCATCATTCCATCAGGGTGTGGGATGACAAACAAGCAAGGGTCAATGTCATCATAGGTGGCCCCTAGCTAGCTTCATGAATACCTCCTGTGCAGACAGCCTAAAAATTTTTGAAGCTGACTGCAACCCTTCAACCCCCAGGTTTGGCCTCACAACAAGGGTTGTACAATATCCCTGTGCCACACCTTAGGAGTATTCACCACGTATACCTGACCTCTCCAGACCTGCTGTGCTATGGCAGGGTCACCCTTTAGAAAGGCTCTTTTGATATCTGTGGCTTTACACACATAATCCTTCCCTGTGTTAAGCTGATGCACAAACAAGGAAAGCAACACGTTTGCTGAATACCATGCAGGAGTATAAAGCTCAGCCTCTGTCAGCTCTGTAGAGCCCCTGAACTCAGTGACACATGGCCTAGCATGGAAAATAGGTGGTCCCCCTGAGGTTTATGCTTGCACACAAACTTTAACCTTAGCTTCTTGGCTCCAGCTGGCATAGCATCAAGAGGAGTCACAGGTGGTGTGTGAGTGGGACTACGTGCATCTGGAACAACCCACTCCTCCCTGGCTTTGGTAAAAGCCTCCAGCCACTTAAGAAACCCAATCTGCGTCTGGCAGTCCCGTACAATATCATCATAGGACAGGGGAGACATGGATGCAACATCCCATCTACCAAGCCCAAACGCTGAAGGGTGTAGCTTTTGAGAGTGTATGAGGTCCTCCACACATGGTTCTTGACCTGGGAGGTACTTGGGCTTAACTGCATGGATAGCAGCATCCAACCCAGTGCTAATCTGGCTCAAAGGGATTTTAAAATGATCTAGAGGTGCCTGTCCTACCCCTGCCACACTCAACCTCCCAGCTGAGATGACAACACCAGGGTAAGATACAAAAGGTTCCCCTAATAGGGCATTCCCTGAGTAACCCTCTACCACCTGAAATGGAGTGGGCATACCCAAGATTTGAATGCTCACCTGACCTTTGACATGCATTTTGGTTTTGCCTGAAAAATCTGACACTCTAGCCCATGGTGAGGCCATCATTTTCAGACCATATACAGCATGTGCACTGATGATACTCACCTATGCTTGGGTGTCTACAGCCAAAATACTAGGATCTTGACCTGCATCCCCTACCGCATTTACCTGTGCTGTACCTGTTGCCACAACTGCTTTGCTGTTGTGTGCCTTGTGCCAGGCCTTAAGAACCTCAGCAAATGTTTTCTTGGGGACAACAGGATTTGCTCTCACTTGTGGTTCTTCCAGGTGTGAGGAAGGAGCTACCTGCTGCTCACCCCGTGCACCATCCTCGTGCCCAGTTGGACTATTGGGTTGTAATGTGGCTGAATTAATGAGCCGGAAGACAGGGGCTTTTTCTGTGGTACTAGTGCTTGCATCAATGACATCCCTGGCTGTTACGCCGCGGATATCTACCTCCACCTCTACCTCTAATGGGCCTGATACTACCTAAACTGGTCAGGCCTCCTCTACTTAACCCTCTGGCGAAAGACGAACGTGACGGAGCTGATCTCAATGCATTAACGTAAGTGTTACTATAATACGCCATACAACCATTTATCAAAACCCGTTTACTCCAGGAATAGAGGAAGGAAACACAACTACACTGCCGTGACCCAAGCCTAAATGTGTCAATTCACTTAACACACGCCGAGTGCACACACAAGGGGTAGAACGCGCATAAATGGTCACCAACGGTCCAACACGCTCGGGCCGACATGGCCCTCGCCTACAGGTGCACGCTGGTCCACTAAATCTACTGATGCACGCTGGTCCACTACATTCTACCACAGGATCAGGACCACTAGTAAAGTACGCGGCGCGGCGCCCAACGGCACCCAATGTACCACAGTACTGTTACGAGGACAATAATGTCCCGGTAGGAGCCTAAACGTAAACCTAGGGACAACCGAGGCAAAGGACCTAATTTACGTCCGTAACTACAACGAATTGTTACGCGACGTAACACCTCCCCCCACAAAGGTAGGGAGCCCTCTCCCTACGTACAGGGAGGAAAACAAAGGGGTAGGAAACCTAATGCACCCAGCACACACTAACACAGTCAGCAGGCCATCCAAGATACAAGGCACCAATAGTTCACACGGTCTCCACCACCACGCCTGGAGGTGTAGGGTTAGCCAGCACCAAGCCTGGTGGTAGGTTCCCCTAACTGCCTGGAACAAAGTCCTTGCCGGGGGAACGGCACTGGGCAGGACACACAGAGTAAACCAATCAGCACCAAGGACCAAGAACGACCAGTCAACTGGCCAGAACATGAGGGCGACTCTACATACCGGAGGGACAACACCCTCAGGTCGGGCCTAAGGCCCTCTATCTAATGGCCATCCGTCTGGTAGGTACCACGGGAGGCCAGCAGGACATCCAGGTAGGCCTGGTAATGGGCCACATCCTCAACATTGTCATGCCTATCTACGGTGAGGAAAACATCGGCCCACACGCCGTCAGGAAAAAGGCCCAGAAAGGCCCAGTAATACCTATGCTGAGTAAGAACGACCTGGCCCCGGGCCCAGTCCAGGAAACCGCAGGCAAAGAGGCGTAGGAAAGGCTCTACCGCGATCAGGCAGAGAGCCCGAAGGAGCAGGCGATGATACCGGATCCGAGGGCGCATACCCGTCGGGAAAAACAGATCTACCAGGGGCTCCACGTTGGACGGCCACAACCGGATGTGCCGAATCTCACGGGAACGCCACCGACGCGTACACTGGCGCGACCCGAATGTCTCTAGGTAGTCGCTGGCCCGAGGAGGAGGGTGACCGCGGGAGTCTAGACCCTGGCCCGGGAGGGGCGCCGGACGCCGGGCATCCCACTCGAGGATGGGCTGGAGGACCGTGGTGTACGTAACACCCGGCACCGCAGGAAACTCTACGTAAGGGCATCCGAAGCCATAATGCCCAGAGGCGGAGGGTAAGCCCACTGGAACCACCGTAGGTGTCCAAGTCGTTGTGGCGCCTAGCCCAGCGATACAGAACGCGCCGAACCAGGATCTCACCCTGGAACACAGGATCAGCTAAAATAACCATGTCGAAAGGAGGCCGATCAGTCTCAATGGGTAGGCCACGATCCCGAGGCGCCCGACACACCTGGGAAAACCCGTAGGACATGGGCGAGATGGCAAGCTCGGCGGAGGCGCGCGGCAGGTCACACTGGCGGCAGGCGAGTGCGGACATACCACATCCAGGCACGGGCGTGTCGCGCGACTCCGGCGTCGCATGCACCACAGAAGGAGCCCTGTCCCGATCACCCTGGGACAACTCCCGGAGGGAGTCGGAAGCGCGGGTAGCGCGAGGATCCTGGCCGGTGGACCGAACAACCGCAGCCAAGGACAGAGAGGCCGAAGGGGCAGGGGCCGAAGCAGGGGCAGGAGCCGACACCAACGCAGGTGACACTGGTACAGCAGACGGTCGCGCCGGACCCGAAGCCAGAGGGGGCCGTGACGGACCCGCCACCGAAGCTGGCGCGCCGGTCTCGGTGGCCGGTGCACCCTCAGGCCACATGTTAAAAATGGGGCCCGTAGGGACAGGCAGTCCTGCATAAGATTGACTACCATCCAGGCTCCAGTCAGGAACCGGGATCCTCTGCGGGGGACCACCCTCCCAAAGCCTGGGCAGTCCGCTAGTGTCGCCAAAGAAGCCCCGCGACGGCTGCGACTGAGCTGGTGGAGGCTCGGAAGCAGCGACAGCGGGCGCGGTCACAGGGGCAGGGGACTCGCGCGTAGGCGCAGGTACAGCGGTCACAGGCGCAGAGGCAGCAGGAGTCGCAGCAGCCGCCGGAACCACAGCGACCGCGGGCGCCAGCGGGGGCGTGGGCGAAGCCGTAGTCGCCGGGGCAACAGAAGGGGTAGGAGGCGCGGATCCAGCTGGCGTAGCCGGGACCTGCGCCTGGGCCGCCAGGAAGGCCCCAAACGCCGTGGTCAGGGACTGGATCTGAGCCTGCATAGCCGAGACCGTCGCCGAAAGAGGATCAGGCAAAACCGAAGGGGTAGGCTCCACTGCAACACCCCGGGTCGACCGAGGGGACGACGGGACCGGAGAGGGAGGAACAGACGCCGAGGAGGCGGACGCAGCGCTCGAGGCAGAATAATCTGGAGTATAATGTACCTCGGCTGGGGCGCCCGAAGGGGCAGGACCATCAACCGCTAGTCCCGCCGCCTGATCAGCTATCTCCATGAATTCTACGGCCCGTAAAAGGTCGCAGGGGTTCTCATCTACCTCAGCATCACCCTCAGCCGGAAGCCAAGGAAACACCTCCCGTAGGCAGGTACGGCCACAGGGGTAGAGAGGTAGGAGAACACACGGCAGCACCGGAGAACCGCATCTATCTGTTCCAAGGCGGGACAGCGAGAACCACACCCCAACAAACAGTGTCCGGCATCGTCGAACCCGTGCAGGACAAGCTGGTGCGGCTCATTA